>JALHCA010000022.1:0-94318 GCA_024340505.1 Tolypocladium nubicola
CCTGAGGAGACATGCAACAATGTACTGAACGGTAAATAGCGTAGCGCAGTGGCCCTCTAGGGGACTCCCTCCGGGCGTAATAAATAGCATCAGCATAATTGTCGCAGCACTTCACCATTGCCGCTGCGAAGTCAATCGTCAAGATGGAGCGCATGGGTTTCGTCCCCGGCCCGCAGGCCAAGGAGCAGATTTTCAACGCGCAGGGCCACATGTTCTTCTCGCGACAGACGGCCCTCGACTTTGCCGACGAATTCATCATGAACGCGCCCGGCGGGTGCGGCGGCGCGCACCTCCCGCTGCTCTACCAGGCGACGCTGGCGTGCATAAGAGAGGGCGACCAGGTGGACATCTGGTTCGGCCTGCGCGACCCGGATCCCGCGGCTGGACAGGAGGCGTACCCCTCGGGCGAGCTCGTGGGACACACCTGGGCGCTCTTCAGGACCGCCGACGGCAGGGAGAGGCATCTGTGGGAGGTCGGTCGACGGACGCCGGCGGCGGGAGAGGCTCACGCGGCGCGGGCCTTCAACGCATATCGCGAGGCCATGGCTCGCTTCCACGGCCAAGAAACGCCCGCGCCGGTACCGGTGGACGTCAACGCCGCCGAGATGCCCAAGGAGTTCAACGACAAGCCTGTCATCTCCCGCGCGCTGTCGCCGTCGAACCTGTACTTCGCCTCCGGCCGGATGTGGTACTTTGTCGACCTGGCACCGCCGGGGGACCTCGGCGCGCCCGTCATCCTGTCGCGGCCGATGCGGTCGTTTGACGCGTTGGCCCTGTCAGCGCTCATGACCCTGGCGCTGGGCCGGCCGCCGCTCGTGTTTGGCATCAGCAACGCGACGGGCACGCTCGGAAAGGTGCCGACGGGGTACGTGAGGGCGAGCTATGAGGCGGATGAGACGACTGAGAGCACTGAGGGCCAGCCGCTGCTGGTGCTGTGAGGCCTCATGTTGGCACGTTGCAGGAATGCCGATAGTGAGTGGCCGAGCGCGGGTGAGGGAGTCGAGAGTGCCAACAGTCACTCGACAGGTTAGCCGAGCAAGTTCAGGGTCAAAGAGTGGGAGCCACGCGCAAGTGAGACGGAAGAAAAGCCTTCCATCAGGGGCAGCCCCTCGGAGAGCCTCATTCGATGATCCTCCATGATGAGGAGCAAACACCCCAAGCGGGTCATCGCCTGTCCGCCTTGCGGCTGAAGACGCAGGCACATGCCCACAATATACTTTATTGGATTTCCCAATCTTCCGATGCCTCTAGTTCTGCGCCCATGCGCTTGACACATGGTCTGCCTCGCGTGCCGTCAAGGCATCCGGCAGATGATTGAGCCTTGCGACGTCCGTGAACCTCCTCTACGCTGCGCCCCTCACAGGGTGCAGGGCGCCACTCATCTCGCTTCGCGGGACAAGGCGCGGAATCCGAATTGCCCATTTCGTCCGGGTGCGTACGAGTACGGAGGGGGCTGAGTTCTGTGTTTTCCGACCTTCGGTCCGCGCGACGCTCTCGTGGCGATGGAGTTGATGTGAGTGGTGATGTAATGGATGGAGCGCAAATGTTCTGGACCTCGCTCTATCAAACTCACTGCATGTCGAGCTCGGCCCGTGCACTACGAGCCCAAGCAACTGTCCGCCCAGTGGAAGCTTTGTTGGAACTCGAGGTTCACACAGAGTTAACCACCACGAATACGAACAATGGAGCAGCCACATCCCGAAACTGTAAAACGCCCATTCCAGGAAGCGGTGGCACTGCTTCCCAGGTGCCGCAAACTGACCATCAACCCCCCCGACACGCAGCTCGCATCAGCCCCCGAAGTCATCGTGGTGGGTTATTGGTCACTGCCGCCTCGGCCCTTGGGCTCGAACGGTACCGACGTAGCCGCACGAGCGGCTGAGGTCGACTTAGAGCGCCACTCGAAAGGCCAAGCATGCGGTGGGCGAAAAGGGCGCCACTAGTGCTGCTCGAGCAACAACGGTCATCCTTGATTCGGCAAAGGCTGACAACTCATTCTGCGTCGCGGTCGAGGTGCTAGGGAGCTCTTGGGACGTGTCGTTGCTCATAGCGGCGAGTCCAGGAGCCGCCTCCTCGAGGTCCCATGATTGCTGTGGACCTCGGTTTACCAGTGGCTGCTCTATTTAGCAACTCGTCAAGCCATTCTCTTTTTCTGATGGTGTGTTGGAATGATAAATAGATCCGGGGCAGCCGGACGTTCGGCTGCCAATCCAAACCAGTCACACCGGCAACCAACTCAGTACTCGTACTCGCAATACGATACCCCTTCCTGTCACTCATTTAATACCAGAACGTTCCTTGTTTAATTTCATTTTGTGATACCCAATCTTCAACTTTCATCATGGAGGAAACAAAGACCGCCGCTGCCCCGACTCCGGCTCAGGATCCGGCTTCTGCCCCGGCTCCGGTTCCCGCCCCGGCTCCCGCTACTGGTACCCCTGCCGGCCAAAAGAACGGCCCCATCGACGAGCAAGACCTCAACGACTGGAAGGCTCGGTTCAACGACGTCCTGTCCCGCCCTGGCGAGCAAGTCAAATCCAAGTCGCCCGAGACATCTCAGCCTTGGTACGCGGGCTTCTTTGACTGCTTCAACCCCATCGACACCTGCCTGATCAGCTACTGCCTGCCCTGCGTCACCTTTGGCAAGACGCACCACCGCCTGCGGAAGAATGGCGACCTGGAGGGCTGGGAGCCTATCAACACTTCTGTATGTATCCCTCAGCATCACCGCCGTTCATGGTACTAACTGCTTCCACAGTGCCTCCTCTTCTGCGGCACCGGCTGCTTCGGCCTGCACTGGATCCCCCTGTCCATGCAACGCCAGAACATCCGTGAAAAGTACAACCTCCAGGGCAGCTGCCTGACCGACATTGCCTTGTCTTGTTGCTGCCACTGCTGCACCATCATTCAGTCGGACAAGGAGGCCGAACACCACGAGCATCAGCTCCAGAGCAGTGGAGTGCAGCAGCAGTACCAGCCCAACGCGGGGATGTCGTATCCTGGAAACTAGCCGACAATGGAGGGAAAGGATGCAAAAATGTGTCATGACTTAATTAATACCCTGCTTGCACTATCATGTACAGCCGCTGCTCATGACAGGCTCGGCGCACTGATATGGTCATACCCATGCGAGATCAATTCCATTTTTGTTTTCAGCCTCGATGAGGGCTGCAATTAATTGCAGAGCCCCTGTATAATGCTCGATTTATAGGATGTCTCCAGTCGCCATGCCCGACATCTCTCATCGTGCCCGACATTACTGTCCTTGCCAGATGTTACTGTCAATGCCCAGCATTGCCAACCATACCCCATATTGCTCTATCATTGCTGGATATGTCTGAATGGTTTGATGACCAAGAAGTAGGTGAATACCCACTCAAGATGAGCATGCTCAGGAATAGGCTGAGGGGGCATGCCCTGACGTCGCCGCGGGCATAAAGGAGGTGAACAGGATCGCCTGCCAAGACAGCACCCTCGCTCTCCACTACATCACCATATTCCGGGTTACAAAACTACCCGATGCCAGCCTATGGACTCGCTATCTTTCTATTCATACGGGTCTTGCCCAAGCTTGCGCACATGGTGATGGTCGCCATCGAGACCTGGCGTCAAAGGAAGAAGATCCTCAATTACGTAAACCAGCCATTGACGTCCGTGTATGTGAGCCCTTGACCCAAGTCTCTACCCACCTAATGAGCCGAGGCAATCACGACATTTGATCTTTTTCTGATGTGCGAAGGAATACAGGCAACGATTCAAGGCTGGATGGAACTTGGTAGCTGAAGTGGCCGAGGGACACCTTGACGTCGAATCTGGCATCAGTAGTTGCTCTGGATGACTTTATATCGAACAGATGTTGCGATCTGAAGTATCACAGGGCGCATGTTGCCCATATCAGGACTGCATTGCTATTTGCGGCACGTTAGGCGGCGCTCCCGGGAGCCAAATTACTGACTGGCTTTGCATCAAGGCCTGTGGGAATATCATTCCGAAGCTGTGCATTCAATTGTCAGCATGGATCGCGCCGAAACGAAAGTACCGTGAAAGATGCTTTCTGCTTCGGTCCCAAGGACCAATTTGCAGTAATAAGACGTTGGATTATTGATAAATACGCAATTTGATATGAAGCTCGTTAATAGTACGTCTCTCGGACGACTCGATACCGTTCCTATCGTATCGCACTGCATCCAGTCAGGAATTTCGCACCACGTTGAATATCCATGAAGTGACACGGCAGAAGATCAAAGCAATTTTAGAAGCTATTCAATTAAGATGCCGCGAAAGCCTGTTGCTTAAGTGGCTAAGTATTCGTATAACTTGAGGCAATGCTGCCATAACCAGCAAAGTCTCCATACCATGGCTCCGTCAATCAGCACCTTGATACCAGGCATTCGAACAATTACCTACTTATTAACGCAGTCCCTTGTCAACACCCCTCAATCAATACTCTTCATCAGTTCGTCTCACATCCATCAATCAGCACCTGGATACCAGGCATTCGTCAACCACATGCCTCAACAACATGGACGTCAGCTCATGTAAGAGAGTCTGGCTGCAGGAAGCATCGAGTGCCATCGTTACTCGGCGATGCCGGCCCTGTGGCAGTCCGAGATGCCCCGGTGGGGTTGTCGATGGGGAATCTGAAGATGCCTCCGCTCTGGTTGTCCGAGCCGTAAATGATGCCGTCGCTCGTTGACACGACTGCCCCAAAGCCATTCGCCTTGAGGTTCGTCGCGGTATACACAACCGCCCACTTCTTGGTCGTCAAGGACCAGCGGATCAGCACCGGCGCTCCATTCTTGCCAATGCTCAGCGCGTACAGGTACTCAGGGGCCGCCGGCGTATACGCCCAGTCCGCAGGATTACCCACATCAGCTGGTAGGGCAGAGGAACCACGCTCAACAACCTTGCCGTAGGTCGCCGAGCCGGGCACAAGGTCGACGCGGCCCCAGGTCTTGCCGCCCGAGCTGTACCAGAACTGCCCGTTGGCGTCGAAGCCGCCGAGGTTGGGACTCTCGGGCAGCGTGGCCACGTCTTCGGACTTCCCGTCACCCAGCACGCGGAGTAGCTTGTTGCCCTGCGTGCCGTACATGAGGTTCTCGACGGTGTTGTAGCCGAGCGAGTTGACGGAGACTTGGGTGCCGCCGACGGTGGTGCTGATGACCTTTCTGGCGCCGGTCTTGAGGTTGACGTTGTAGAGCGTGTTCTTCTGGATGAGGAACGCGTCAGCGAGGCAACTAAAAGTCGGCTTGGGTACGGCGGTTGTGGTTGTGGTTGTGGTTGTAGTAGGCGTCGTAGTGGTCGTTGCTGGCGGCTCAATGGTCTTGGTCAGTGTGGTTGTTGCCGTGATCGTCTCGACGCTGCAAGTGGGAGTTGCAGTAACGGTGCATGTCTCCGTCACTGTGACTGTCGGGTCCAAGTAGTGCCTCTTGTCGGCGGCCGGACCGGCACTCACGATGCCGGCACATGCCGCCGTGACGTACAGCAGAGACCGAGTCGTGATCATTGTGTTTGCAATAAAGATGTCTGGGGAATACCTTCAATTGCTTGCAAGACTAGTGATGCTAAAATGCTGAGAGACACAAGATTGACTCGCAGGTTCCCAAAGGGAGACCCGGCTTTATACTCGAGTTTCGCTGCGTTCAAGTCTGAACCTCTCGTCTCCATGCCCGACGCCTCATTTCCTCCTGCTCGACATTGGCGTGTTTGTCTTAATTACCGTGCTGAGACACATATTGCATGCGATCCCGCACGCAGCTGCACGAGTGGCATCTGGGGATTGGAGCAATAGACCGGGCCGCACTGGATAAGCAGTCAAAGCTAGACATATCCTGCGAGTAAGCAGCTTGCATCAAATTCAGCTTGGATTTGACCGTATGCTTGCCAGCCACATGTCGCTCCATTTCCGCTTACGGCCTTCAGCCAGAGTCTCGAACAGGGTCATCACATGAGACATGCATACAATGAGAAAACGAAATGTCCGGCCGTGCCGCGACAATCCGCGATATTGGACTTTCTCTCGCTTGCCCCTTCGGTCACTTTCGCATCTGATAAGTATTTTTTACGAGTATGCAGGACACAGCACTGCACGTGCGGTGAATACCTGTACATATCAAGCAATGCTGTGCAGTGGTGTGAGAGCTACCACGAACTTACCAAGCAGGCAATAATATACGAATGCTTGGATTTGCCGTTCACCTCTTCATCTCAACCAGGATTCAGACCATCTATCTTGTCAACCCGCTACCTATATCGCTTCACAAGCGAGCAGCCCGGGCTCTGTGACCGTGGATTTGGTACAAAATTGTCTGCATCGTCGACCAGCCCTCTGGATTATTTCCCCAGGCCGTCGTAGTAGTCCTCAAGTTGTAGCACGCTGAGTCCCAGATGTTAGATATATAAGCCATTTCCAGGAAGGAGAGCAATTTCGGGCATGTCCAGGAAGGACAGCAATGTCGAGCAATGCTGGGCATGGCGAAGGAAGGGCAGACAGCGAATGAGCATATTATGAGCCATCTCTTCTCCATTATCTCATCATACCTCCTCATGCTCCCCACTGTCCCTCACACTTCTGGGATTACTGTAGCCTCCAGTACTGGAATCGCGATGTCAGCAGCCAGCCGCCCCCGACGGCCCGCCCAGCGGCCCACACCACGCCAGCAGCATGCCGTCTGTCGTGGTGACCTGGCTATCACGTTCTTCCTGCAAGCATCTATAGGCCGTACTTACTTATTCTGAAACGCATACTGACTTTGGCATTGACTCGGGGCCCGTGGTGGCGTTTCGTCGTCGTTTCTTGCCTGGGCGGTTCGCGCCCACACGTACTTTGCCTAAACCTTGAGACAAGACAAACTTTAACGCGACCTTGGTATATATGCAGCGCGCCTCCTTGTCTTTTGTCGCCGTGCACCCTTCTTCCCGCAACATCTTCATCGTCAGACATATTTCTTGGTCATCACCACCCGACATGACGACATTCCATCCGTTCCCAAGGCTGCCGGCCGAGCTTCGAGATCATATTTGGGACCTGGCGGTGCGGGAAGATCGACCAGGTGCCCATTGTCTCATCTTATCCAATATTGACAAGGACGAAAACAAACCCGATCAGCCGCTCGAAGGCTTCCCCTGGCTGTCCCTACATGGCAGACAGCAGCATGTGGACAGGCTGCCATGAATCTCGCAACTTTTGAGCGCAGGTTCAAGGCAGGGTATTGGAGGAGCCAAAGGGCAAACTGCGCGAGCTGAAATCTCTCGACTCTCGGTAGAGGCCTCCGCCGAGCTCCTCGGTCACTATTCCAGTCAGGATGGCCAACCAGCAAAGATACATTACCATCTTTCCATCTGTGGACCTGATTGTGCTGCAGCCTTTCAACCCCTGTTCTATCGACTGGGACGACGTACAATTTTGCAACCCGTTGTTCTCACCTTTCCGGGGTCTTGTGGTTACTAACCTCGCGTTTGAAGTCCGCCCGCACGACCCAGTATGGAATCTGCACCGTCGTCACAGCATCTGGTACGATGAGACGGTGCTCGGCTGTGTTGCAGGGGCCGCGACCGAACTGATTTATACGGCAAAAATCTGGTTCATCGATTATCGGCTGTGCCGCGTCGACAATATTCCACGGCAGAGCAATGGTCATGGGGACAAAACGCAGGACGTGCATTGTGAATTCAATGCAAACGGGCATCGATTTGTGGAGGTGCGCGAGGACAACACGGAGTGGACAACCGTCGACACATGGACCGAGGATGAAGAGCGTGTCACAGTTTTTGACTCAGTAACAAACATTTACGACGGCTTGGAAGAATATTTCAGAGAAATAGTCGACTATCCCGATGATTTTTCCACGGTCCCGCGATCGGTCTGGAAAGTCCCGGAGCTTGGCGTGCTTGCATGTGAAGCCATATGATAACGGCTCACACACATGGAATTATGGATTGTCTGGGACGCTGGGAGTCGGATTCCCCAAATTGGAAGACTGCTCTTTGCTGATTGGCAGGGAACTTGGAGGGCTTGGCAGCTGGCCCTCCAAGCCCTCTGCCTCAGCCACGGCCCACCAGTCGACAGACTCGACGAGTCGACACCATCAACACCACCACCATGCTCAGAAACGACTCATCCGGAGCTGATGCTCGCTTTAAACAATTCCATAGACAAGAAACAGGCCCCTGATGCACGAGACGGCACTACCAGGACCATGGCAATCGATCCAGGCGCCGCTGGGGCGATGCTCCAGGTGCAACAAACGCCAGCATGGCAGACTGTGCTTCGTGGACAGAGTCTGCCAGAACAGCGACCTCACAGCTCGCAATTAACGCCATGCAGTTGTATTCATGCCCCACACCTGGCGCATTGTGTTTTCTCATTCTTCCTTTGGCGAGCACATCGAGGTGAGTGTTCACCGCGCTTCCAAGACCCGGCCGGTGTTCACCTTGCAACTGACCTTGAAAGAAGCCTCTCTTCTCCGCGCTTTGCATTTTGCGCTCTGGACCTCTCGCGGCGAGTCCAGAAGTTAACGGCACCGCCTCGTGGTTCGGTGATGGCGCGCATCAACCCGTCACGAGCAGCCAGCGTCGCCAACTCTGCCCGCCCATCTCGCGCGCGCTCCCTCCAGCACCAACAGCCGCCCGTCAAGCGCCAGCGCGACTCCTCGTCGCCCATCTACGTTTCCTCCACGCCTCGCATCTCCGCCGAGGCTGCCAGGGAGGCGCGCCGGCGCCTGTTCGATGCGCTGGAGAAGGGCGACAGGTACCCCGGCATGCGCAGGTGCATCTCGAGCGCCGACGGCCTCAGCGAGGCGCAGCTCGGCCGCTGCTTCGAGATCCTGCACGCGTGCGGCCGGGCGACGGACCTGGGCGCCAC
This sequence comes from Tolypocladium nubicola, assembly GCA_024340505.1. NCBI lineage: Eukaryota > Fungi > Ascomycota > Sordariomycetes > Hypocreales > Ophiocordycipitaceae > Tolypocladium > Tolypocladium nubicola. Next base: position 8,864 of record JALHCA010000022.1, read on the forward strand.
GCTGGAGAAGACGAGGCAGAGCATCGACGGCTTCCTCGAGGCCATCTTCAACGACTGGACGAGCGAGAGCGTGGGCGACCTCTTGCAGCCGGAGCTCGAGTTCCTGGTCGAGGCCGAGGTCGTCGCGGGGAGGATCTGCCGTGAGTGCCTGGCCAAGCACGGCTATCCCATCCAGCAAGCCGAACTCCAAGAGCTAACTCTGCCCGCGCGCCAGTCACGCCCGACAAGCACCCCGACATCTCGTCGTGCTGCGGCTCGGGCATCTGCAAGGTCGACGTCTCCGCCGCCGCGTCCTACAGCTGCAACCCCGCGATGCTGAGGCTCGAGTTCTCCATGGTGGACCCCTTCACGGGCCGGCCCGAGACGTTCTGCCCCATCGGGCGCGGCGACATCCGCTGGGCGGCGACGGGCTGGGAGCGCAACCTGAAGCAGACGCTGCTGAGCAAGATGGTCTCGCAGCTGCACAAGTTCAACAAGTACCTCGCAATATGGCAGGCTCGGAAGCTGGTGGCGGCCTGGGGCAAGGGCGGCCTGTCCATGGGGGTGGAGCCCGGCGACATGGGCTTTCTGGGGAGGGACATGGCGAGCGTGGCCATGCTGGGGTTTGGGATGGCGGATGCCGAGTGATGCGGGAATGGGGGGGGAACATGGGAATGGGAGAATGGGAACTTGGGAATGGGAACTTGGGAATGGGAAGATGGGAATGGGAACTTGGGAACGAGAACACGAGAATCAGCTGCTGGCGCAAGATATTCATAACATGAAGACGACGACAAATACAACGACATTCAACCCAAGGACCTCGAGACCCAGTCGTCTCTGGCCAGTTTCGGTCTCTCGTCGACGCCACGGCACTCCGCTCCACGGCCGACAAGGGTTGCTATCAGAGCTCGGCTGCACCGGGATCCTCAATTGAGCCGCCCGCACAAGACACACTCGACATAAGCAAAGGGCGTCGCTGCTGTCGTGGTGCTGCTGGTTTGTAATCATGCTGGAGGCTGCGGAGAACTCGAGGATCATCACTGACAAATTCCCCGCTGCCCAGCGTCGACTCTATAAAATTGACCGGAGCGCTCGCCATCCCCATCGCGCCATGCGGCCAAGCAGAACACAACAAAATGGCGTCTGGACAAATCACTCTCTTCGACCTGCGCAGCAAGGAGCCGTGTCGGGCTTGGTCCCTGAACCCGTGGAAGAGTGAGTGCCAGGCATCAGAGGATGGCTTGTCGAGCAGCATCGACTGACCTTGTCTCAGCTCGCCTGGTCTTGAACTATAAGGGCCTCAACTACAAGACGGAATGGGTAACTTTCCGAGACACCGACTAGGGCGACGCGTGACTGACGGAGCAGCTCGACTATCCTGAAATCAAGCCCCGATTCGAGGGCAAGTAAGTCGTCGAAAACGGGCAACGGTGGCACACGATACTGACTGCGCAAAGCGTCGCCCCCAACGCCGAGGGAGTTCCCTACACCATCCCGGCCGCCATCCTCGCCGACGGAGCCTGGCTCATGGACTCGCGCCCCATCGCTGACGCCCTCGAGCACCTGCAGCCCTCGCCCGCGCTGCACCTCGCGTCCGCCTACCAGGCCCGCGTCGATGCCGCCGTCCCCCGCGCCTTTGAAGCCCTGCGACCCATCCTCTACAACCGGGTCCCGCGGTCGCTTCTCACGGCGCCCAGCGCAGCGTATTGGCACCCCGCGCGCGCGGCCAAGGTCGGCATGCCGCTCGACGAGTTCGAGGCCGCGCGGGGCGGCGAGGCGGCGTACAGGGCGGCCGAGGCGCCGCTGCGGGACGTCTCCACCATGCTGAGGGAGGGTGCTGACGGGCCGTTCTTCCAGGGTGCGGCCGTGAGCTACGCCGACTTTGTGTGGGTTGCGTTCTTTGGTGTTTGTGCGACGGGTAGGACGCGATGTGTACGAGGAGATGTTGAGGCGGACGGAGGATCGGGAGGTGCACGAGAAGCTGGTGGAGGCGTGTGGCTCTTGGCTGGAGCGCGACGACCGCTGATGTTCGCTAGCGATTCGGAAAATATGAATGAGAGGATCCAGCGGCTGGCAATCGCAACCTCTAGAACAATGCACGATTTCGATGAGCGAGAGATGTGACCATTCTCTTGTAGGGTAGGCGAAGGCATCACCGCAGGACCCCTGACGGCTGACATAAGGCACCCCCCTGTCAGGATGCAAAAGTCTGTCACCTCGTGTCGCGCCGTGTATGTACAGCACTCGACTACTCATAATCTGTCAAGTCACCACGCAATGGCGTACGCCGTGCCCTCGGCGCCCAGTGCCACCAACCTGGACGCCTTTAGCGGCATCATCTCGGGCAACCGCCGGCCCAAGGGCGAGATCACCATCGAGGCGCGCGCCGCCATCATCGCGGCCGTGCAGGCCGGCGAGAAGAAGCGCCACATCGCCCAGCGCTTTGGCATCTCGTCTGCCGCCATCCGCCGCACGCTGCACCGCTTCGAGAAGACGGGCCAGCTGGCTTCGCGCCCTCGCTCAGGCCGGCCGCGGACAAAGGTGAGGAAGCACGATGCCTTCAAGCCCAAGACGGGGCCGCAGCCAGTCGAGGGCCTGGGCTTCCGGCACGTCGAGGGGCCGCAGATGGGTGCCCAACCCGTGGCACCGGGCCCCGTTGCGCCCTCGCCGGTGTTCGTGGCTGGGCCCGGCAAGACGCGGCCGTCGACGCTGCTCTCCGACCTGACTGTCACGCTGCACCCCACGACGTACGTCTTCGCCAGCTTCCGGGACCCCGCTAGGCTGCCGCCCATGCCCCAGATCCAGCTCTTCTTCCAGGAGCCCGAGGGCATTACCATCGTCACGAGCCTGGGGTACGCGCGGGCGCACGGGATGGAGTGCTTCTTCCCGTGTCGCATGATCTCGCTCAGCTTCACGTCGAGTGCCGAGGCGGCCGGCCACACGGCCGCGCTGGTGGCGCGGCTGGCGGCGAGGAACCTGGGCGTGAAGCCCGTGAGCGGCTTCTACCACGATCACCTGCTGGTGCCGGTGGGGAGGGAGGGCGAGGCCATGGAGGTCCTGGCGGCGGTGGCGGAGGAGCATCGGGGGAACATTGCTACTACTGCGTGGGCCGCGGAGACTCGGCCTACCGAGACGCAACCTGAGGAAGCTCAGCTCGAGAGAGCTCAGCCCGTGGAAGCTCAGCATGAAGGAGCTCAACCCCAGGAACCCCAGGAACCCCCGCGTGACCAAGGCCAGGATCGACAAGCCCAGTCAGAGGCAAACCAGCCCGAGGCTGAAGACGCAGATGAAGAGGAAGAGGACCCCGAAATATGCGGCAACGAGTACGACTCTGAAGCACACCAGTGCTCGGAATTGGATTCCCAAGATGAAGACGCATGGAAGGAAGACACTCCTGAGGAAGACACTCCTGAGGAAGACACGCCTGAGCAAGACCCAGCCAAGGAATAACCTGGTTGCGATGCGGCGGGAAGTCGTGATCCCGTGTGCCACGGACGATTCTCGATATTTTGTCCTTTGATGCCTTGTTTCGCATGGCCGGCGGGTTATTCGCCGCAGATTCGGCGTGGATATCCATACCCGGTTGGCAGGTCACGAGCAATTTCGAAGGGGCGGGCTGCATAAACGGCGTGAATAGCTTTGCTCTCAACGGTGCGCTTCAGCGGGCAAAGCTAATTTGAGTGAGTACGGAGTTTGGGTGCATGAATGGCCAGCTCTTCGGGAAGTCTGGTAGCAGGCATCATTTGGTAATGCAGATGCTGGACGGAGGTTAGGTGAGATTCTGCTCATCTTTGGTACTCTAAGTGAGAACTTTCAGGTGAAAAGAGGCAAGCTATGTAATGCCAAGCTGTGGTCGCTGCTCTGCAGACGGCTCGGGTGTGATGCTGCCGATACACCAAGGGACCGTTAGAATATGATGATCATATGAACGAGCTGGGCACACGGATGCAACGAGAATACATACCAACGAGCCGTACACCGCAAGCTAGACTCTGACGATGAGGAGCCCACTACGCCCTGAGCCGAGGGAATTGTACCATGGTTGAAGAAGCGATAGCTACACAGGCTACACGGACCATACGGACTACACGGGCTGCACGGGATATACGGGCTATAGGCTGCACAGGCTATATAAGAATGGAATATCCTCCCCCGCCCTAGATAAGATGGAGGCATAGTGGGGCAAGTAATGCATACTACTCGTAAGCGTTATCTCAATTACTTTGTAGATACACACAAAGTAATAGCTTCGTCTCTTAAGAACGCCGTGCCAATAGTTCCAAAGCCGATTCCTACCTTCCGGGTGAAGGTGGGGAAGCGGCACATATACACATATGTAGACGGAGGTATAGGGTGAACAGTCGAGGCGCATGTGAAAGAAGAATGGATCGGCCTTCTCGTTCCTGAGATGTCAATTCTTACATACCAGACTCGAGCGAGATTTACTCCTAGGTCCGCCCAGGTTCTTGAGCCACTGCTTCTTGGCAAGGATCTTCATTAATACGGTATTTCATAGCCTTTGGGAGCCAATTTGGCGGGGCAGAGTAGAAGTGGGCGGACCGGAGTACGGACGCCTCATTGTGAGCACTGCGCTGCATGAGCAGAGCAGAATAACAACAAGGCCAGAGCGCCATTCTTCTTGGAGCCCTCCTCAGTGATCATATCTGTCCACTGCGGCAGTCGACATCGGCCGGCCCTCTTATTGCCAATATGGACCTCTCACCGGAATGGCTAGCACTTGAGAAGCAATGGGGATTTCGGCCAAAGTTGACTGGCACAGTTGAAGAGATTCGCGCGGGTTATGACAACCTGAGTGAAACACTGAGGGCGCAAGAGCCCAATGGTCCGCACCTCGCCATTGACGTTTGTGAGTCGACGCATCGTCTGCATGAGCGGAAACATATGTAGGGCCTAGGCGACGAGACGATCTATGGGGGTTTGACTGTGCGGGTTTTCACACCAATGGAGGTGCAAGAAGGGAAAACAGTCCCAATTGGTGTCTAGTAAGAGCGTAAATCTGCGGCGGCCCGTTTCTGCAGTCGGCTGACCTTTGCCAGTGCCCGGGGTGGAGGATACACAGTCGGAAGTCTTGACACGTCCTTTGAAGATCGTGGGTATCTCCCACCGCACTACTGCTTGCTGCAAATGATCTGATGTGATGCCAGGTCTTTGTCGCTACATTGCTCACCATGCGCCGTGCACCCTCATCTCGGTGGGCTATCGACGGGCTCCCGAGTATCCAGTGCCCACGCAGCTCTACGACTACCTCGGTGGTTTTAACTGGGTGTGTACCACCCTCGATCGATGGACGCAGCAACTGACGTGTATAACAATCAGGCTTGGGAAAACGCCCCGAAGCTCGGCGGGTCAAAGGACAACATGTTTGCCATCGGCGCGTCCTGCGGAGGCGGCATGGCCCTTGCTGTTGCTCTCAAGTACATGGAGTATGGCATGGGAGATCGTGTAAAGGGTGTCGTTGCCCTGGCGCCTATGACCATTCATCCAGAGCATGTGCCAGAAAAGTACAAGCCGCACTTGAAGGCTTGGGAGGAGAACAGGGACGGGCCGGTGGTGGACTTTGAGGGAATGATGCTGTTCCAAGGTGTGCCCCCGATTGCCCATCTCACGGGCAGGTGATGTGCTGACGTTCTGCCAGCCCTGAACGGCGCGACGGCGCAGAAGCACAACCCGGACGTCTTTGTCGCACTACATGAGAAGCTTGGACAACTACCACCAACGTACATTGCGACGTGCGGCGCTGACGTTATTCGCGACGATGGGACCATCATTAAGATGTCGCTGGACGACGCACAGTAAGCTGCAGCAGCTGCGTCTCGACGACGTCAATGTGCTTACACGAGCTCACAGGGTGCCGTGCAAGCTAGACAACTACGAGGGTCTTCCCCATTTCTTTTGGATCTATCCGGAGATCAGCGAAAGACATCGCTTTCGTGAGAATGCCGCGGCAGCCGTGAACTGGGTTTTGTCGCAGCGTGTTACGCCTACGAATGCTTTGAAGAAGGATGAGGAGCCTCAGTCAGGTTGATGTTTGCGTGTGGGAGAGCGCTCGAGCTCCGGGATTCTTCTTGTAGCCGCAGAAGTGACAGCACGAACATGATGTTTTGCCTTTATAATTGCGCCTTCTTTGCCTATTTCTTGGATGATGCCGCGGATTGACTTTCGTAAGCGTCATGCAGCCCACACTGGCCTTGGTGCATCTGGACCGGAGTAAACATGAAAGCCTGCCATCATATAAAACTAGGATGCCAGCAGTTGTTCGACACCAAAACCCTCATTTCAGCCCAACGTTGCAAGGTAGCCCAGCGACAAAATGCCATATCCAACCCTCGAGGAAGTCCACGCAATGTTCCGTGGTCTCGAGGACCCTCCAGACGGCAGCAAAACACTGCTTGATCGGTTCTCTCCGTCTGTCCAATTCACTGTCGTCGGCCCGCCGAATACTCCGCGCGCAGTCACCTACAGCTCGAAAGCCGAGTTCCTGGCGGGAGCATTCGGCAAGCTCGGAAAAGCCGCCCGTGACCCGGGCCTCAGGTTCAAGATCGTGGACGGCATTGACGGCATCACGGTGGACGAGACGCGGGGAAGGGCCGCTGTCATGATAGACACGGTGGACACCTTTACGCACAGCGGCGTCAAGTATGAGCAGCATTATGCGTGGCACGTTCGGTTCGATACGAGTGGCATGGTTACCGAGGTCCGGGCATATTTGGGCCATGGGCACCTTGAGGAGGTGCTTGGAGCCGAGCTGAAGAAGATGGGTATAGAGTGACGAGTCCTATTGGATTACAAATTGATACATGTCTTCTCAATCTTATCGCGTACATCGCTGCTGCCATTACGACAATCAATGATGCCAATCTAGCACCAGCCTGTCGTACCAGGCGTTGTGAAACGCCGTTATTCCATACTCCGGTCCCTGATTGTGTGCAACACATGCTCCAAATCTTTACTCCAGTCTCTCCCACAGTCACACTTGAGATTTGATGACTCTCGCTGCAGCGCTATATGATACATCGCAATATTGACGCAAAGCACCTACCCAGATCTCAAACATTGAATCAACAGGCCCCACGCCATCATATGCTGCTTCTTTTGTCAACATCAAGCTACCATGGTACAGTCTGAGCAATCCCCAAGCGCAGGGCTGCGTGCTATTGTCGTCGGCGCTGGCGTCACAGGCCTTACTGCCGCTCACACGCTCCACAAGGCGGGTATTGACTACGTCGTTGTCGAGAGATGGCCGGATGCTGCCCCTGCAGCCGGAGCGAGCATTGGATTGTTTCCGAGCATCCTTCGCGTGTTGCAGCAGCTCGGGTTGCTGGAGCACGTGGAACAACTCGGAGAGCCATTCACGGACGGCGCCACCAATCGAGACCCCAAAGGCAAAGTGATAATGAACTCAGACCTGTGGGGACGCTTTCGGGAGAAGTGAGTGCATTCTGAACAGGATTGATCACGCTGATATTTGCCGCTAACCTACGAGATGCTCAGTCATGGTCGGGATGTCTTATTGTTGGAGCGACGGGCTTTTCTGGAGGCCCTGTACGATACGCTTCCCGACAAGTCCAGAGTACATTTCGGCAAAAGAATTACCAAAATTGTTCAAAACACCGACGGGGTAGAGGTCTCGTTTCTGGATGGCACCACGGAGAAAGGCGACTTTATTCTAGGGGCGGATGGCGTGCACAGCGCCGTACGACAGGCCATGTGGGATCATGCCAACACCGTTGAACCAGGCCTCATCACCGTGGACGAGAAAATGGGTAATATGTATACCTCGCTAGCCGTCGCGTCTTGTTGGCTAACCTTGCTGGCAGTCATTATGACTACATGGACCTGTCTGTTCGGGTTCGGACCCGGAGAGCCCAATCTGGGCAATGAGTTCAGCGTGAGCTCGTTCAGCAACAGCCGTTGCATTCTGTTGGCGACACAACCGTCGCAGTCGTTCTTCTTTGTCTTCTGGAAGCCCAAAAAACCATGGTCGCGCTACACTCGCCCCAGGTACACGGAAAAAGACGTCGAGGAGGCGGCCAAGAGCATTGCGGAGCTGCCCATCAATGAAACCATGGTGTTTGCGGAGATATGGAACAAGAGGCACAGAGCGCAACTGGTGGATATTGAGGAGGGTGTCCTGAGCCGCTGGCACTACGGTCGCCACGTCCTTGTGGGAGATGCCGCGCACAAGGTACTGAGACAGTTCTCCGTGTTCTTGGATGTTGCTGACGCTTCATACAGGTCACGCCGAACATGGCACTCGGAGGTAATCTCGGCATGGAGAGTGTCACCGTCCTCACCAACCTGCTGCGAAAGGCCGTCGTCGACAAAAAAGGCCAGGGCAAGCTGACGGCCTCCGAGCTCGAGAGCGTCTTTGAAGAGTACCAAACTCGGCAGTCTCCCCGTGCGCAGGCCATCTTTGACCTATCCAGCTTCGTGTCCCGCGTGCACGCGTGGGACTCCCTTTGGCTCAAGTTCACATCGATTTACATCGCGCCGCGCAGCGATCCGCGGACCCTTCCAGACGGGGTCGGCGAAATCATGCGAGCGGCTCCAGTCTTGGACTTTTTGCCCGTGGGGGAGTGGCCCGAAGGGCGGCTGGAGTGGGTGCATGGCGGTGCAGCTGGCAAAAGATCAGCAGAGATCAAGTCCAGCACAGCGGCTACCAATGATCGGGTTGACAGCCAGCTTCTGCATGCTGCTAAGATTGTTGTTGGCGGGATCGCTGCGGCTTCAATCATGTCATGGGTGTTGCATGTCATTGTCAACTAACTGCCGACAGGAGAGTGCGGACTGGTGTTTACGGATTCAGTACACGAGTCCTTACCTCTACCTGTGTTTGGGTCCACTTGGTGGAAATGTGTTTTATATGCAATGGCAAAGGCTTGCTTTTATTTAACTATCGTGTGCGTCCTGGGTACCGTATCTATCTCTTCAGTGTTCAGTTTCGCCTCGTACGCCGACGCCTATCTGGACCATGCATGTAAAACACCGCCGTATGATAGTAGTCACTACTCCGTACATACACTGCAATTTATTTCTATACCAGACAATTCTAATATATGCTCAACCCAGAACCAAGATCTATTTCCCCGTATCCAGCAACCTGCATGCCTCGTCCAGTTTCGCGGATGCTTCACTGATCTGTGGTTGCGATTGCAAGTCAGCTCAGGCATTGTAAACTGGAGAGAAGAGTAATTCATGACCTACCATGGCCGCATCAAACACTTCAAAGTGGTTGCAGTTCACCTCCAAGACTGGGATGCTTCTGCCGAGAAAGCTTTCCCAAGTCTTCAATGCCTGATCGCGGACAGCCTCGTCCGACAACCACGGATATGAGACTCCGTACAGAGCCTGGGTGTCAATTGTCCGATTGCAGCTAATAAAAACACATGGAACACTCTCTGCGGCGACCGGCGGATTGTACCCGGACAGGACGCTTGCCTGGCGTCGAAATTGAGCCTCGATGCAAGCCCGGGCATGCGGAGCGTGCTTTGGTTGGGCATTTTTTGCTCGTTGCTGCAGGTTGCCAACAATAGAGGAGATGATCGCTTCTGGAAGCGGGTAGTGATTTACTGGAACCGGCGAGTCGATGAGTATGAGGCCTTTCGGAGACTGGCCTCTACGCACAAGTTGTCGCGAGACCTCAAGAGCAAGCACTCCGCCGAAAGACCACCCTTGACTTGTCAGCAATTCCAACTTGTGATGCGATGGGTGAAGCCACGTACCGCACAGAATCGGAGAGCGAGCGCTCGTGAGCTTAGCCCGATCGATATACAGCGTAGCCATATCCTCCATTGATGTAACCGCTGGATTGATCGACAGGATGTCTTGGCTGAACATGCCGTACACGTTTCGTCCAAGCGGCCCGAGCTTGGAGTACATGGTAGATAAGCCGCTGCCGTCGTGAAAAAGATACAGTGGCGCCGTAGAGCAATATGCACCATGATCCTGAATCAAATATGGAAACTCTGCCGGAATGAGCTGTGCAAGGATTGGGTCGTCGACAAGAGGCTGTTGTGACCCAAGTACCACTTTGTTAGAAGCTGAGGTATTGGTTGCCTTGTCACCGGAACCAATGATCTTCTCGGCACAGAGACTTTCGATTTGCTTCAAAGTTATTTCCGGCAATGAGGACTGCGCCTTTCCAATATCAATGTCAAATCGCATCCGAATTTCATGTACCAGCTCGATTGAGAGCAACGAGTCAATGCCCATTGAACTGAGGGTAGTGTTGCCATCGGTCGTGGTTACAGAACGACCGCACAAGTCGAGAAACAATGCATCGAGCTGAGAGCTTATCCCAGATACTGGAGGCACAATTGATTCCTCGGAAAAGGTTGTGGTGGAGTCGGGCGACAATGAGTTTGCAGAGCTGCTGTCCACCAAGTCCGCGTCTGGGATGTCGAGAGGCTGCTTGGGTGTCTGCTTCTTCGTGAACAGTGAAATGACTTGAACGATATCTTGTGCAGTTTGACAATCAGTCAACTCTTTCTTCGGTAAACACAGGTGCGGCAATTTGGTCGCGACGCTTTGTGTGAGTTCAATGAATAACAGGCTGTCCACACCGAGCTCCTCGAGAGGTCGTGTGAAGTCGGAGCATGATATGCCGCAGACATCCTTCAACATCTCCTGCACAGCTCCCACAACTGTACATGGAGTGCTGATGGGCTTCTGCATCGTCGATTGCTCATCTTCCAACAATGGAATGCGAGGAGCTCGGTTTTGCAGCGTCGACTTGGCCTGAACTTTTGCTGGTCGCCCAGATGCGGAAGCACGAGCCAGAATCGTCTTGAAAGAGCTAAGGCGAACCTTTTTGAAGCACATTCCATCCGCATAGGCAATCACCCTCTGCTGTTCGTCCAGGACGTATGCCTCCGCAACAACCTCAGTGCCAACGTCCATGATGCTACAGTAGATGCCGAGTTCGCCCCGTAGCGATATCCTGGAGAGGTCGGGGAGTACCAAATGGTCAATGCTGACGCAGATGCATGCCGTGTCGAGCTCAACCTTCATGTTTGCAATGAACCCCGCGGCGTGGAGGATAGTGTCCATGAAGGCCGGGTGGCAAACGAACTTTCCTTCGGCCCATGCGGATAATGTAAACATGCCATATCCTTCCAAGCCCAAGGAGTTGACCGTTAGAAACTTGAGAGTCCTCAGTGGTTCCGTATATGCGACCACACGGGGGAAGATGACGTCGTAGATGGTCCGTGGCGTAAATGTCTCCAAGTTGTGTGCCCCTGGTGGTTGGAGCGAGGTCAATCTTTGCCGCTTGACGTACGCCGTCTTCCTCAAGAACAACTCGGCTATGGATTTTGGAGTTGCCGTTGAGACGCGACCGGAGCAGTACTTTTGCTCAGATTCTGCGTTCGATATGGCGAACTGTGCGGAGTAACGGGCCGGACCGCCCTCTTGCGGCCAGACTTCCACCTGTACACTTCCAGGCTCCTTGTTTCCATCGACATACACGAGAGGATGGAAGAATAAAACTGCGTCAATGCTCACCGGACTTGAATGGTCCGCATGCTGAATCGACATTGCCTCCAGCACAAGCTCGAGATAGATTGAGGCAGGACAGAGAGGTACACCACCCACGACGTGTGACTTGATGAATTGCGAGAGTTGCTCAATGCCGACTTGAAATGAGACCGACTCATTGCTTGTTGTGGTTTTGCTGGGTGGCACCAAGAACTGGAATGACTGCAGTCCTGTAGGCGAGGCATGTTCCCCAGAAACGTGTGTTACCGCGGCGTGCTCTGAACAAGGAGCGACAAACTCTTGTCCGGCAAGAGGGTAGCGTGGAATGTCTCGCAAGAAACGTGATGACTCTCCTCGATGGACTTCCGGCCACTGGATCGTGAACTTATCCATGTACAGAGACTGCAAGGAAGTGGAAATGGTGATCCATGGTGCTTCCGAGCAGCGAAGGGAAGGCAGAAATCTGTGTAGATTGTCCCCAAAAGCCGATGTAGTCATTGAAATGGCTGATAAAAAGTCAGTGATCAGCTGGCTGCGAGTTTAATGATGGATAGACGTACTTGAGGGCGAAGGTCCAATTTCCAGTATGCAGAAGCGCGACCCAGAGTGCTCGGCTTTGATCATCTCCAGAGCTCCAGCGAACTGGACTGGCTGCCGCGTCTGCATGAGGAGATAGTCGGAAGGAATGGTCTCATTCTCAGTAAGAAGCCGGCCATACACGCTTGAACCGAATTGAATGGTCGGGGTCCTGATGGTCAGCGATGCCGCGAGGTCTTCCAGCTGCGGAAGAATTGGGACCATCGCATGTGAGTGGAATCCGTACGGGACATTCAACATCTTGCATCTGATGCCCTTGCTTTTGCAGCTCTCGGCGACATGGGTCAAGATGACCACTGGGCCAGCGACGACACAGTCTTCCGGGCTGTTGTAGCATGCAATGCTCACGCCTCCGGGTTGGCCAGAGAGAATGCTCTGCAACAGCGACTCCATAGCCTCCGGCGATGCTCTGCATGCCAGCATGGTGGATGTTTGAGGTTCAAGGCTGGCAAACATCAGATCCGCTCGTCGAGCAACGAACAAGAGGGCATCTTCGAGACTCAGGACGTTTGCCGTGGCAAGAGCTGCGAATTCTCCAATGCTAACAGTATCGTTAGCAAAGTAATGGCCTGATGTTCATCGACGGGAATACGCGAGTTGGGATGAAAATACGCGCAGAACGGCTTACCTGTGGCCGAGCACGAGATTTGGAGTGATACCAAACTTCATCCAAAGCCGGGCCAAGGAGTACTCTAAAACAAAGCAAGCGCATTGGGCGACAATTATTTGTTCCCTTTCTGTCCTTGGCGCTTCATCATTGTGAAACGTCGGATCAAGGAATGACATGGTGACGGGGAATTTGTGTGCGGCGAGGATAGCGTCGCATATCTCGACACTGCTTCGGTACTCTGGCGCAGTGTGCAATAATTCGGACCCCATGCCCTCGTAGGCACCTCCTTGCCCTGAGAATATGAAGATAATTTTAGTTGACGCCAATGAACTTGACTCACGAGCGATGTCGTCTGACTGAAGCTTGCTTACGAGCTCGTCAAGTGATGTGCCGCCTCCGGACCACCGATGGGCGTTGTGGTGAACTCTCCGCGCATTCGCTGAATAGCATAGATCCTCGATTCTTGTAGTAGGGTTGTCTCTGATGAACTTGGTGTACTTGGACTTCAATTGTTGCAGTGCTGTTGCGCTTTTCGCTGAAATATTCAGCAAATGCCAGCTGCGTGGGCGGTTTGGTCGGTACTCTTGATGGCGGGATTTTGGTGCCTCTTCCAGGATCAATGCAGCGTTTGAGCCCGCTGCGCCGAAGTTGTTCAGCAACGCCCGGCGAGGACGGCTGTCAGTTCCTGTCCAGGCTTGCGCAGACGTCGATATCACCATGTTGTGATTGCGCATCGCCGTGAGCCTCGGGTTGAGAGTCGTAAACGATGCCAGCGGAGGGATTGTGCCCCTCTCCATCATAAGAAGCAACTTTATCAGACTGGCAGCACCCGAGGCGGCCTCAGTATGGCCGATGCTTCCCTTGACAGAGCAGAGGTGTAGCGGATGTTGGTCGTTGCGGCCCTTGAAGACCGCCGAGAGGCTGGAAACCTCGGCGAAGTCGCCGGCTTGGGTACCGGTTCCGTGGGCCTCCACAACGTCAATACTGTCTGAGAGAGTCCCGCTAGCACCGAGAACTTGGGTGAAAAGAGCAGCTTGTGTCTCGTGGTCTGGGTGTGTAATGGACTTTGCAGTGCCGCATTGGTTGACGCCGACTCCTCGGACAATCCCGTAGATGTGATCGCCATCTTCGATTGCATTGGCGAGCCTTTTCAGCACGACAAGGCCGCACCCTTCGCCCCGGCAGTATCCGTCGGCTGAAGCATCAAAGGGCTTGCATTGTCCAGTGGGGCTGAGGAAATGGGCGCGGGACAGCCCGAGATACATCTGAGGAGTCAGCGTTTGAAGGGTCATGGGTTGGATGGCAGACGTACATCAGGGCTGGAGATGACATTGACACCACCTGCAAGAGCAGCTGTGCAATCGCCACTCTGGAGGGCCTTGCATGCATGGTATAGCGCCACCGAGGATGACGAACAGGCGGTATCTATGACCATAGACGGGCCTTTGAAGCCAAAGAAGTATGAGATACGTCCGCTCAAGAAGGCTCGAAGTGTTCCTTTCAGTCACGTTAGCAGACCGCCAAGAGTTGAAACAGTGAATTATGCCTACCAGGACTGTAGTAAACGTCAATACCGTCTCTCAGATTATCAACATAGTCCCCAGTCGCAACGCCGATATACACCCCAAACCTCTCCTTGCCGAAGCTTGTTGTTGCGCTAGGCGAGTATCCTGCGTCCTCCAAAGCTTCGACAGCTCCATGCAGGAGTAAGCGCTGCTGAGGATCCATAGATTTGGCCTCTCGAGGGGAGATGTTGAAGAACTCGGTATCAAACTCGAAAGGGTTTTGCAAAAAGTTGCCATGCTTACTACCCATCTTGCGTGCCTTGGGAGAACGTTGATTGTCTGCCTTGTAGTAGTCCGAAGCGCGAAAACGCGAAATTGGTATCTGTCATGCGCGTCAGCCTCGTTTAATGTATAGATAAGTCCGTCATCAGCATCTAGGGCGTTCCAGGGCTCAGCGAAGACAACCCCTACCTCTGTCACTGTGCTCTTACCCGTCACAATTGTACTCCAAAACTCGTCTACCCCTTTACCCGAGGGAAAATTTGCTGATATGCCAACTACTGCAATACTGTCGCAGTCTGTGATTGCAATGTCCTCGGAAAACTGTCCGATGACTTGAAGACCCTGCGGGAGCATCGCTGTATTGATTTTGTGTAGGAGAGCCTTTGCGCTCGGCCCTAGCCCCAGCAGTCTGAATTTGTTGTTGCCCTCAGTATTGGCTCTTCGCGAATATGTTTGCGTGATGGTGTGTTGCGTCAGCTTCCAGTTCACAGGCTCGACCAGTATGCTTCGCAAAGCACCGAAGAGGAGTGAATGGGCCCCATCGTCTGAGTGAAAGTATTTGCCGCTGGCTGCGCAGCGCACCGGAAAATGCAACGAATTCCAGCTCGGAAACTGAATTTGGCATCTCTGAACATCTGTTAGGACCTCTTCAACCACCACTCTCATCTGCTCGCTGCCGTGATAGTATCCATGAACATGCCCCCAGCGACAGGTGGCGTCAGGTACCGCTGACTGGAGAGTAGATTGAAACAGGCCCAAGCTTTCGCCGGGACCGCTCAAAGAAACAGTTTCGTCATCGAGAACTGCAGATACTCGTAGCTTCATGTTCTCTTGCTGAAAAGAGTCAGCATCTAAGCTTACGGTAATTGCAGTCGGTACATACCGAATATTGCTTGTTGTGGCTTTCCAGGTGACCAGAGATCACACGCGGAGACAGCTTGAAGACGGTCAACAGGCATGGCTGGCCAGTGTATCTCTCTGCCAAAGATCGCCGGCACCAAATTGACACCCTCAGACCTACCCAAAATGCAACACGAAAGCCTTCCACGGCAGTGGTGATGAAGGGTTTGGAGAGATGGGAGGGTGATGCGGCCGCGATGACCGCCGCAAGAATACCAGTGCAGACGCCGGTAACTTCCAAAGGTGCCGAGGTTTTGTCATATCTTTGCAGATACAGCATCAATTCCAGAACTTGACGTACATACAGCGTTGTCGTTTCGAAGACGGGGTGAGCCTGGAACGCGGGGCCTGGCTGCAAGAGGTCCTCTAGGTCTTGAAAATGTGCAGCTGTATCCGGCTCGAAAATGGCTTTTTCTTCCGGGTGCAAGCTATCGAAAGCTTCATGGAAGGCATCCCTGCAGCCATGGAGGAACACGTCAAAGTGTTGCTGTGCGCCGTCCAGTCGGTGCCGGAGCTGTACCAATTTCTCTCGATCGGAGAAATGGCTGTCTGAGCCCTGACCGGCGAAGACGAGAATGTCTCCACACACCATGATGCTTGGCAAGTGTTGAAGCAATACCAGAGTTGTTGAGAAAATGTAGAATGTTGGGTGTGTGATGCAATGTGCCAGGAGACTTGGCAGGCAGAATTCGATAAAGCTCAATGTGGTATCACAATGTTCGAATTGCTTCTTAACCGCGGCATCGGAGGCGTTGGAGTCCCCGTCAAATTTCCATATCACTGAGTTCCAAGTATTCTGGTTCATCGTATTCAAATACTCTGGTCCGGTGGCCCTGCGTATTGGGTAGATATAGTGCTACATCTACTCACCCTACTCCGGTCCGTCTTCGTGTTCGGAATTCCTCTCCAGTATCTGCGAGCATCCAAGTACTGCAAGTAGCATTCACAAGAATGCGGTAGCAGCAAGCAAATAATCGTCGTCTTTTGCTTCAATTGGTCATAACCACGCAGAGAACTGTCCCGTTCCCTGGCTCTTCGCAATCGGCCCATCTGCGGATTTACTTCCCACAATTCACTTAGACTCGGCAGAAACAGTCCACCATGGACCACGATAGACGCCGACCGTTCGTGCGGCCCGATTTTCGGGCGCTTCCGTCTAAAAGTGGAAACAAAACATCACCGCTCGACGATCACTGCACATTGCTTGATCTCGTACGCTTTAACGCCATACACAATGCGGATCACATTTTCTGTTTACAGGCAGAGGCTCAAAATCCATCGGATGCACAGCCCAGGGACAACCACGGGTTCAGCTCAAGAGAAATCTCGTACAAGAAATTATACCACGCAATCCAAGCCTGTGCAGCGGAGGTCCATGATTGGTTGCAGCCTATTGTTGGTACACGGGACGAATTCGATAAACTGTCCGTTGCACTATACATCGAGAGTGATGTTGGGCTGTTCATATATTTGGCAGCTCTCCTGAAGTTGCGCGTTCCTGTAAGACTTGCTTGTCATGCCCTGATGGAATGTCTCTGAAGTTGGTCCGAATAGGTGCTTTTGATATCCATACGACTGAGTTCTTCAAACGTGCGGCATCTCTTGCAGGAATCAGGCTCGAGCACAATCTTTGTCTCGCCTAGAACAAAAGCGTCGCTAGACAAAGAACTCCACGATGTGGCTACCGTGATCGAGGTAGATCCATGGCAGTCGTTCATAGGCGATTCTCGCTTGCCAGCGACCGCACCTACCGAAGCGGATGCGAGAACTGATATGCAGCGCCGGGACATACCCGACGATGGGATGAGCCTCGGCAGTCTCATTCTTCACTCCTCCGGCACCACGGGCCTCCCGAAGCCAATCTAGCTCTCACAGAGATATCTTCTTGGATATGCTGCCTGCCACGAGCTCGGCCAGACTGACGTTGATTGGCGAAATCTTTCCACCTTGCCACTGTATCATGGATTCGGCCTCTTGTCGCCATGTCTAAGCTTGTCCATTGGCATGACTTGCTGCTTCCCTCCCGCGACCATTATTCCGGCCGCTCGCTCGACAATTCAGCTCTTGCAAGTCTTTGGTGCCAAGTCACTTATGACCGTTCCGAGCATTGTCGATGATATTCTATCTCTCACTGGCGCTGATGCACTTTTGGCTACGGACCTGCTCACGTCTCTCGAATTCCTTGCCGTCGGGGGAGGATCCATGGCCGATGAAAGGAGCAGTCAGCTTGTGCAAAACGGAATTAAGCTTCTCAATCACTATGGGGTCACCGAGATTGGTGCCATCGCTCCCATTTTCTGTCCAGGCCCGGATTATGACTCCAAATATTTACGCCTCCGCGGAGACCTTAATCTTCAGCTACGCCAGATTCCGTGTTCGAGCAGATACAGGTTGGTCTGCACTCCCGTTGGCTGGGAAGGAGAATTCGAAGTGAAAGATGAGATGGAACGCAATCCACACTCGGACCGAATGGAGGTGCGGATACTGGGACGCACTGATGACCTGATTGTCCTCAAGTCGGGTGAAAAGGTTATGCCGCGATCTCTTGAGACGGCGCTAGCGAACGATCCCGCCATCCGGACTGCGGTATGTGTTGGGAGCGGCCATTTTGAAATTGTTGTTCTCATTGAGCCATCGTCTATCACACCAGATGATACACAGGCTATCAAACGCTACGTGTGGGAACTGCTCTCGAAACTGAACCCAACCTTGGATCAACATGGAAGAGTGTCGTCAGAGAAGTCCATCATTGTCAAGGACCCCCGAAAGCCATTTCCAGTATCGGACAAGGGCTCCATTATGAGACAAGAGGTTATGAAACTTTTCAACAGGGAAATTGATGCTGCCTACTCGGAGCTGGAAACATCCTCGGGCGGGAGTGAAGCCTCGTTCGACTTCGGAGATGTGGCGTCTAGCGTGCGTTGCCTCGTGGAAGCAGTAGCAGGCAGTTGGCTACAGAATTCTGCAAGACCTCTAGAGCCGCAGGACGACTTTTTCCAGATAGGTATGGACTCTCTTGAGGCAACCAGGCTCTCAAGGATGCTAAGTTCCGCAATTACGAAAGTCTCGGACCACCAGCGTCGTATTTCGGCAGAGTTCATTTATGCCAATCCGTCGATCCGCCTTTTGTCCCGAGCGCTCCAGAGTGATAAAGCCTACCACCGAGATCGTGTTTTGGAAATGAGGCGAATGGTTGCAGAATTCGGCGATGCTGGTCTCGATGGCGCAGCTCATCCACCAGGACATGTGGTCCTACTTACAGGTTCTACTGGAAATCTTGGAGCCCATGTTCTGGTACAATTGGTGCGCAGCCGTCGCGTACATAAAGTCATCTGCATTTTACGCCAGAAAGCGCAAGAAGAGTCTCCATATTTGCGAGTCATGAAAGCCCTAACTGCGGCAAAGCATTCCATCCATGCAGAATACTGGTCAAAGATTGAGCTGCAGCAGTCCGACCCAGCACAATGGACGTCCGAGCAAAACACCGAGGTATTCAGAGATTTGACGAGAAGCGTCACTCACATTCTGCACTTGGCGTGGCCCGTGAACTTTCATCGCAATTTGCAGAGCTTCCGTCCGCAGATACAGGAGCTGCGGGCCATGATCGACCTGGCGCGGGCAGCGAACTCCCTGCAGCCCTCTCGTCGTGTCAGACTTGTCTTCGCGTCTTCCATTGCGGTTGTGAGGAATTTTTCAGACGTTGAGTACAAACCAACAATTGGAAATAGAGTTCCTGAGGCAATGATTGAGAACCCCAAGGTGACAACTCCCATGGGGTACGCGGAAGCGAAGTGGGTTTGCGAGTGCATGATGGCTCGAGCCGCACGCAATTTCAGGACCCAAGTTGAAGCGGTTGTGGTTCGCATAGGACAGCTCAGCGGACCAGAGTGCAGCGAGGGCGTTTGGAAAAGTACAGAGCATATTCCAGCCCTCGTCCGAGCCAGCCAGATAGTTGGGGCATTCCCAATTCTACCAGGGGTAAGTGGATCGACCTGTCTTTTGAACTTGAGGCCCAGTCCCCAATCACGTCCAGATTAATGCTAACTTCTGTCATATGTTGATGCTAGACTGTCTCATGGCTGCCCGTCGATCGCGCTGCCCGATCCTTGATGGAGATGAGTCTTTACAATGGCGACTGCAATGGTTTTTTGCACCTTGAGAATCCTACACGCCAACCCCTGACTGATATTGCGACTGTCATAGCCCATGAGCTAAAATTGCCAGACACCCAACCAATTTCGTTTCCACAGTGGTTGCATCGCGTGGCTTCCGCTGATGGATTCGGCGACCTGGAAGATTTCTTCAGGAATCACTTTCAAACCCTAGCAGACGGCTCTGTGTCACTAGACACCACCAATTCGCGTGCAATATCCCAGACGTTACGAGGTGTTGGAGGCTTAAGCAAAGATCTGGCAGTGAAATACATCAATAGATGGCAGAGGGAAGGCTTCCTCGCGAAGTCCGTCATATAACATGGCCGGATAGCATAGTTGCTCCCCCGGGGCGAGTTTGCAATAGGTCTACGACCGAACTCGTCCCTCTCTTTCAATACTTAAGACAATCTCAAAGTTGTAAAAACTAGTTTCAATTAGTAGCGACGGTAGCAAATTGAAACGGTGCACAACACGTGAATCAGATATCAAATGCACGTAGATTAGGCGACATGTATGCCACAAGGAAAGGTCAAGGGAGACATTAGTGGCAAGTATGTTGCATTTTCTATCAAGTGCCTTTTGCTTCTTAAGTAATTAGACGTTAACAGAGATACCGTTCTTTTGCGGAAAACTGAAGGTGCAGAAGCGTGGACGCCATAAAGGATCTTCAGCATCGCTATTTAGAGCTTTCTTTGACAGAAATGATGCTGAGAATAGTTTGAAAGCCAAGGAGTAAATTGTAGTTTGTGACTGAGGCTGAGATTCGTCATCCGTCTAAGCCGATCCTGATGTCTTCAGATATCCCAAGCACAGCAAAACCTCTTATCCCCCTTCATGTTTCGTTTTCTCTTTTGCAGCTCCATCTAATCTAACAAGGTTCCATCGTCCATCCACAAGTTACACTCATGATAAGGTCATGTGCCTCTTGTTCCCTGGCCGCACTCACCAGCCCATCCAGATCAAAACAGAGCGACTTTTCGTGAAGACTTGTTCTGGAGGAACCTTTGTTTCTGATTTAGCACTAAGCCGCATATTATGTTAGCTACTATCCAGGAAACAGAATCTGGCGGTACTTGCACTTCCGCCGCAGACAGCACCACTCCCGGAAGGCAGCTCGCAGCATGCGCCGTAGCAGCAGTTCGATGCCTATTGTAAACAAGAGAATGAGCGAGAGCCAACATGTTTCCTTTTATGGCATAGACTTACACCTGGAGAGCAGGAGTTCTGGTAAAATTGTTCACAATCAGCTTTGAGCGGCAAAGGAGTTTCAACTTGCTGGATAAGTACTCACTCCTGGTTGAACGCAGAAATTCTCAACTGGATTCTCCCAGAGCGGACCCGTGAAAACCTGAGGAGCCGCAGCTACCACCGAGACAAGGAGGACCTGAAGAAGAAAGGACTTCATGATGATATGATTATTGTTGAATCTGAAAGATCTGGAGTGGAACAAACGATATTGAGACTGATGAATGAGTAGTTGGAAGTAAAGGATATGGTCTGGATGTGAGGGCTTATTTATATCATAGGAAGAACGTATCCGGGTGAAGGTTTTTCATAGCAAAGAGGAAGGGCCGTGCCGGCAAACAGAAGCTGAAGCCTGTACCGTGATTCTTTCCGCGGCAAGGAGCATTACTGACGCAGGTCCCTCAATGTGGAACTGATTCACAATATTTGGGGATATCTCGGGGAGTATCTGAGGCCACAAGTCAGGCCATTCCTGCCGCTTCTGATACTGGAGACGTATGCAATGTTCTACTGGTCCATTTCTAACTACACCTACCTCGCTCGCGGTGGAAGACCCCGCGCGGCGCGGCACGAATTCGGTCGTGATGTTTGGCAAAGTTCATTGGCTCATTTGTTCATATTGTGAGGTCTCAGTAGACTGAATACACCGGATTACGGCCTGCTGCCCATTCTGTCGGCCTGATGGCTCCATTGACCTGATTCAACCCCATCCCTGTGCGCTTGTAGATGATAATCAGAACTGTAGCACCTGTAATACTCCGTACGGAGTATTACATCAGATTCATAGCTAACCCCGCCTCCACGTTTTGCAGAGGTCTAGACCGAGGAACAGAGATAAGCATGAACATCCCAGATTAAACTTTAATTTTTACATGGTGGGGATGATGTACAAGTAGGGACCCAGCAAATGTCAGGCTTACCGTGGTTTGATTCTGAAGGATTGCGATGCATACCTAGGCCACAGCGGACATTGCCGCAGGCGACTTCCGGCAGACGAATAGGGCTGCTATCTGCCGTGGACACCTACGGTCTCTCCACATTCTATGTGCCATCTGCGGACCTATCCCACACTTTGACCACCGCTACAGCGGCATCGCCAGCGGGGAAAGGAATAGCTGAACCAAGGATCTAAATGGGGACCCGTTATCACGAGTCAAACGCAGTCGAAGTATCAGATGCCCTTGAACTAATCGCAATTAGAGTATTCACTGTACGAATACCTTGTACGCTATGAATCTCAGGATATGCCAGCTTATCAAGCAAGCTTGTCCTAATATTATCATTCTCAGGTTGGCCGGTTTCATCGCGCCATTTGCAACCCGTAAAACCCTGAGATTCCCGTTCTGGACCACGGCTTGCAATGAGAGCGGGGAGCTTCCCGATGCAACGTTGTTGCTGAAGGAGGTTCTTGAGGACTCAGTAATTCGTACGACAAGAAACGTTGCACATGGTCAATGCAAAACAGATATCTTGACGATCAGCGGACGGCTAAAGACTCCAATGAACATAGGATGGGCACGCAATCATAGAGAACTAGGAACCGATTATGAACGAGGTCCTGTAAAAAGCTGTGAAGCTAGCCTCTCCAATTAATCATCTCTCAAGAATGCCTCAAAGAAGACGGAAATGCGGTCCACCTCTTCAGGGAGAGTGGTCAGCGAGACCCATAGATCCGGCCGGACAACTGCCACACCACCAGTTATATGATTCGAGCCCCATGTAGTGTGCGCATCCTCGTCGGGTGCCCTGTCGTCAAACACAACGGATACCCCGCCAGGCATGGCACCCTTGATAGACAACTGCCCCAAGTCTGTGGTATTTTCCCACTCAAGCGGCAGCATCTTGAGCACCAGGACGATGTTGAACCTGTCGCCTCCGCCAAAGCGACTGTAGAAGCTCCTGGGGCCCGCCAGCAACCTGAAGAAGGAGGTGACCTGGCGACACACCTCGGCACCAGCCAGGGATGAGGCAAACACAATAAGATGAAACCTGGGAGGACCGGCAAGCTGGTCGTACAGGTACCCAGTGCGGGTTTGAGAGAAGCAAACTCGAGGGTTTGGGGCGCGAACCCCGGTTTTCACACGGATTGCTGGTTGCTCTCGTCGCGATGGCTCCGCTGCTGGGGCGAGGACGGATTGATCATACGGGCAGTCTACACCCAGCAGGAACTGGCCGTGGGCCTTGTAAAACCCTGAAAGGAACTCCAAGTCGTCAAATTGAGTGCCCTCGTCGCCATTGGTTGCTGGCTGGGCTTTGCCGGGACCCGTCTCCTCCGAGGTTGCGGCCGGGCCGATCACATCCTCCCTGTCCTGCTGAACCTCCTCCAACGCCGCCATGTTCCTGAGGTCTGGAACAGCAAGGGCGGAGCCGCAGACAAAACGCAGGTAGGTCCCGGATACCTCTATGATCCGCACGGCATGCTTGCGTCGCTCGTCGCTGTACGTGGCAAGGAGAGGGTCCAGGTGGGCATGGCCCTTGGCGACGAGGCCGAGCTTCCACGCCAAATTCGCGGCATCAAGGATAGAAGCGTTCAGCCCAAACGCACCCATGACGCTATGCACGTGCCTGTATGATCTAATTAGCAGCCTTCGCCAAGTGTGATCATGGAGGTACGGACGCAGCATCACCGACGAGGTGAACCCTCATGTCTGGTGATGAGTATGACCGCGCCACTCGTTCTGAAACTAGAGCTCGGGGTCAGCGCTGCTTTCTCCTCACTGAACAATATTGGGAACCGTACTCTTCCAGACTGCGAACCAGCTCAGGGGGGCCGCAAAGGTGAGCTTGAACGGAGCAAAGATACGGTTGGCTTGCTCGAGGACTTCGTCCGGTGTGATGGAGTGCGCTTCAACTCTGCCTCCTGCTTCCGCAAATAGTGGATCTTTCGCTTGTCGAGACTGCGAGATAGATCCAGTATGCGACACGTCCAGTTGCGTATAGAGTCTGCGGAGTGTCAGAGGACTAGGTTTCTGCACACACGCGCCGCACACGGCATACCTGATGTAGCCGTCTTCACGTGGGATGATTACGCAGCCGCCGTGCTTGGAGCTGATCACGGAGCTAAAGGGGTTTGTCAGGCGGTGTTTTGTCATTGCAAGCTGCGCACTCACCCAAATACCCATGCGTGCGGGTAGTCGGACTCAAAGATGCAGTCCATGATGCCCCAGTAGATGTCAGTGCTCACCCCATCAAAGGGTATATCCAGCTTTTTGCGGATAGAGCTCGCGGCTCCATCGCTCCCGACGAGAAACTTGGCATTGAGCACTTCCTCTTGGCCAGTGCGAGTGTTACGGACCGTGGCTCGCACAGGATGCGACACGCCGTCCGTGTTGTCCACAGCAAAGCTGTGGATGATGCTGCCGCGCTCAACAAGCGCCTCGTGGCGAAGCAGGTCGCGGATGAAGATGCGCTCGATCTGGCCCTGGGTGATGATGTGCAGGCCTCGGTATCGCGAGTCGGACTGGTGCGACCGGTTGAAGAGCAGCTTCTTCCCATCCTTGTAAATAGCTGTCCGCTCAATCAGAGGTCCCTCCTCGTGGATCTCGGTGGCAAGTCCCCATTGTGAGACCGTCTCCAGGAAGCGTGGCTGGACGCCGTCCGCGCGGCCGGTGATCAAGGGGGCGTCGTTGGCGTCTGCCACGGGTCAGCAGGTGTCTGGGCTAGGTTCGGCGGGAACGGGGTCTGCAAAGATGTCGTCTTACCGATTATTCGAAATGATACACCTTGCCTGGCTAGGCCAACAGCAAGTTCCAAGCCACTTGGGCCGGCTGCGTGCGTGTCATCAGCGCTCGTCTGTGTGATCGAAGCCACAACTCTAACCTCCGCAGATCAGCACATCCACCTCGCTCTGCGGGTGCCACCAGGACGGAAGCCCGTGGGGGCTGTTGGTGCCATTGTAGATGGTCGGCCAGTTTCGAATGACGTTGATGCCGAGCGAGTTGTGCAATGCCGAGGACACGAGCTCAACCTGCGGAGGCGCGACGTAGGCATCGTTGTCCTCGGCGTCTTCGTCCTGTCGCCTGCTGCTCGTGCAATCCCACGGAGGTCTTTCGGAAGTGATTTCGCGGAAGCCGTTCTCCCACGTGTAATTTGGAGGCTTGGTCGCCATTGTGACTGTCTATTGGCGGATGGAGCTTGGGTAAACACACGTTCTCGTCAGTACGTTGGCTGGCCGCTTTTACCTCGTACTGGCATATGAAAGTACTCGAGGTAAACTGCGCGAAAACAGGATCATCACTTCCACAACAAGCCTGACTGCGACGCGGGTTCGTACTCCGGTCCGTTGCATCTAGTCAGCGTGCAGCCAGGCCCGATCGTCCCGTTCAGTACTGTACAGTAATATTGCCTACCTACACTACGATGATCCGAACATCAAGCGCCAGCCCCTGACCCCGTGCCTTGATTCTCTCATATGTGAAGCATCGTCGCTGCTGATACTGTTCCTTACAAATTCTACCCAATTTGCCCAGGTTTCGCCTTCCAAACCAAGCAATGGACCAGGAACTAGACCCCGTTTCGCAAAAACTGCTGCAAGTGAGTGAGTTGGTCCAGGCCTCCATCACCCAATTGATAATCGCACGACGCGGGCGGCCATCCAATGAACACTCCGCGACCGACCTGCCGGGGTGGGATCTCTTCCATGCGCAGCGCACCCTGCTTGCTGCCGCGGGCACGCTTACCGAGTTTGCAAGCGAGCCTCGGGGCCGTCTCCTGGAAGTCTCGTCGCAGTACTTTGAGTCGCGTGCGCTTCACATTGCCGCTGATGCGAGGATCCCCGACATACTGGGCGAGAGTGGCCATGAAGGACTCGGCATAGATGGCCTGGCCAGCAGAGTCGGAATTGAGTCGCGGAAACTCTGTAAGGCTTCCAGTTTCTGCAGACCTATACGTACGCGTCAGGACAATGGGGTTCGGCTGACCATTGTTCTAGCCAGGATCATGCGCTGTCTCTGCTCCATCCACATCTTTCGGGAAGTTGGGCCAGATGTGTTTGCCAACAACTCCATTTCGGAGTCGCTCATCAACAACGAGCCGCTCCGTGCATATATCCTGCTCTTGTGAGTGATCCATGCCCCGTCTCAACGGCCGCAATAGGGCGCTGACCTTGCCAGTGCACTGGATCTGTACACGAGCTCTGACCACCTCCCAAAGACGCTGTACGATGACAAGAAGGGTCCCTCGTACAAGGTGAACGAGACCGCATGGCAGGAAGCCACTGGCACCACCAAGCCGCGGTGGGACTGGCTGGAGGAGACGACCAGTGTCGCCGAACTCTCGGGTGGCTCAAAGGGTGCGCAAACTCCAGTCGCCTATCCGGGAGTCTTTGGATCCGAACTGAAGAACGCCATCAAAGTCGCTGCTGCAAATGGGGACCAACTCGTTAAACGCCCTGAGCATGCCATTTTCAGCTTGGCCATGGTTGGCGGTGGCCAGGTCACCGGCTGTGCCCCCTTACACGGTTAGTCTACCTTGGGACGCCGGAGCTCAGTCAAGCACTTCGACCTCAATCGCATACCCTAACGGTTATTCTTACAACAATGAAACAGATTTCCCATGGGCTTCTCTTGGATCAGCCACCGTCGTCGACGTGGGCGGTGGAGTGGGTATGTGGCTGTCAATAGGATCAGCCAAGTAGTGGGTGTCAATGCTAATGGTGAATGGTCGCAGGCGGCTTTTGCCTCCAGCTATCTCAGCTTTACCCAGACTTGAGATTCGTGCTCCAAGATCGTGGCGATGCCATCGAAAAGGCCCGGTCGGAAGTGTGGCCGCACGAGAACGCAGCAGCCCTCGCATCCGGAAGAATCGAGTTCGTTGTACATGATTTCTTCGACGTCAATCCGGTCCGAGGCGCGGACGTCTACTGGCTGCGGTACGTGCTGCACGATTGGTCCGATGAGTACTGCGTTTCCATCCTGGGCGCGATCAAGGAGAGCATGGGGCCTCGAAGCCGCCTCCTGATTTGGTGAGTCCCCGGGATCCTTCGTGTAACCTGCGGTGCGGCGGAGGACTTTCAAAGGCCTAGGCAACAGCTAATTTTGAGTGACAGTGACCAAGTAATGAGCACTGCCAGTGGATGTCGGGAGCTGACTCCGGCTCCGGCTCCCTTGCTGGCCAACTGGGGATATTACATGCGGTACTCGCATCAACGAGACTTGGCAATGATGGCGATTATCAACGGGATTGAGCGTAAGCCAGAGGAATTCCGTGCTCTTGCCGAACGTTCCGGACTATGTCTACGGAAGATATGGGACTGTCGCAGCCAGGTTGGAGTTGTAGAGATGGTCCTCCTAGACTCGGAGTTGCAATAGGGTAGTCTAGGGTAGCTCTTGTGGCAACAGATGATGAGCACCCTTCAACCAGACAAAGATCAGCTGCTCGTAGTTGCGCAAACATTCCGCAGATACATCTGTTCATGGTATTCCAGCGGAACCACAAGCCTTCTACTGGTACAACACTGAGAACTAATGGACGAGTTGGCCGGCGTCGTGGCAACCGTTAGGATGGACTTCAGGGACCGGGGTCTCTCCAATCGGAACACTGAGCCGGCCTGGCTTACAGATGGCAATCTCGGGAGGTCCCGAAACATCTGAATCGAGGTGTGCGATGGCGATCCGGAGAAATGGAGCGCCTCCTCGTTGGTCGCCACGGCGGTTCAACGTCGCCGCCACAATCGACACATGGCCAACACCCTGACGGAACAAGATGCACGAGTGCTGCTCGGGGAGGCTTCTTTGCACAGCCCCTTTTACTTATCGCTTTTGGGGATTTGTTCGTACATGAAGTCGCTGTGCAATCGGATTGGTGAAGCGAGGCCACATGCGCCGAGGCTATAGCTTGCATCCATTCCCACGGCGTGAGCTCAGGGGTCTCTGGAAATAGGCGATACACCCCAGCCGGGATCTGACTAGATGGACTCGATCTGCGGTACCTCTCCGACGCGGAGATCGACAACGACCCAGAGAGGGAGGCTTCCCCTATCCCTGGCAGGCACTCATGCCGTGGAACTGTCAGCCCCAGACGCAACGACTACACCGTAGACCTCCCAGTCCCAAAAGCAGACCCTTTGAAACCCTCTGGGATATCAGTGCGTTTCTATACGAATATTCGATACATGCGGTGCTCTGGCCACGCCAGGCAGACAACATGGGTATGTTCTAACCCAGGACACCTCCAGATAGACCGTTACAGATCTAACGAGTCCTGTAGCCTACCTGAAATGGTCGATCTCCGCAGGCCGGCAGATTCGCACCCGCTGATCACACACGTTTCAAAGATATATTCTCGTAGCAGCTGGACCCTTGAATTGATGAGACTGTGGCAGCGGAAGTGATTATCAGGGAAAGCGAGGGCTAGAGGGATGAACATCATTGCAGGCATTAGCCGGGTCAACATCATTGCCGACTCGTGTCTCGGGGTAAAGGGACGTACATGTGGTTTCACTACATGGCGTCGTCGGGTTGTGCGCCCCGACATCGTACCGTGCAAGGCAGTTTCGCCGGCGGGCAGGAGACGTCCCGGGAAACTACATCGCGAGTGTTACACGATTAGCCAACATTCCCGAGACTCATCCAAACATCATGAGACTGTTTGTTTACAGTGGCCCTTGAGGAAGCAAATGGACAAGCGGGGCATATCTTTCAGGCACAGCCTGCATCGCGCGGGCATAGCGACGGTTATACAAAAGCAGGGTTTATGGCGCAATACCCTCGTGCGACACCCAAAACGGCCCGAGCGACGTTTGTGCGCTCCGGCGATGCAAGCCCAGCATCATCATGACATGCGGCCGCGTATGCTTTTCTGCGCAGGATGCGATCATCGCAGCTTCGCCACCGCCCTCCGTTGCCAGCTCGAGGCAAGGGAGCCGACGAACAAGAGAGCCGAGCCAATGTACGGCCTCCCTCCCCTGCCACAGGATGCTATCTATAGGGAAATACACGCGTAAGCTGCATCCAGTGCGACCCGAGCTGAGCCACGGCAGGAAGCCGGCTCGAGATCTAGAACCTATCGGCAAGATGCGTGTGTCTCTTGCAGTCGGGTTGTGTCCCGCGCGTGGCGGGACACAGAAACGGTTCGATCACGTATCTCGCGACCGAGGCGGAATACGACTCTGTGCACTAATGCAGGCTCTCAATGCTCTTGTCCGATCATACTGATGTCCGCGGAACGACCCTCCGCTGTCATTGGGAAACAAGGTATATGTAGGACTGATGAAGGGCTATTTCCCCAGTGGTATGGCCGCTGCACCATTGATACGTCAGGAAATGTATAGAAAGTGGCGTAGGCAATACCAGGAAGCTGATATCCCGGCGTATTAGTGCACTGGAGCGAATAGAATTACAAGTACGCGGTTTCGTGATGCTCGTGGTTGCCCGCGGACGAGAACGGCATGCAACCTGACATGCAGTCAGATGAGGCTCTGCAAACCAACCAACAGAAGGCATGCTACTCGTCTATGTTTTCGTGACTCCGCGGTCGGATGCGGTGGCTCGTGACGTAGAGACGTGGAGGTTGCGTTTTGTAATTACTCCGCAGGTGCTTACGTTCATTTCCAGCCCTATCCGCGCTCAATCGGCCAAGTTCACAATGGCCCGCGTTTTGCTGCTCGTCTCTCGCGTTTTGATAGGACATGGGGAATATCCTTTGCCTCGGGTCAATGCCATTGCGACGCTCTACGGGCATGCGCTCGCCGTGGAAGCACCGCCTCTGGCCCGCCAGCGGCAGGCAACGAAGCAATAAACGTGGGCGAGACCCTGCTTGCAGGCCTTGGCGATCATTCAGTGTTCGTAAAGCCGGCCGCATCTTGCGCGTGTCTTTATCTTGCAGTGACAACCGAGGCGTCCTACAAAAGAGTGTCCCGTGCAGAGCCCATGTTGCTGTGCCTCGAGGCCAACTGCGGATTTGCTCAGTCCGGTGACACGGGCACGCTCCCACCATCCGCACACCATGGCCAGCTCGGAGAAAAGAATCCCCAAGCGATGGACTGACGGAGAAGACACAGTCTTACAGAACGAGGTACTGAAGCAATGTACGCAGGTCCCCGGTCCCGGCGGCGCCGTGCCGCTAATATGATGAATCCCGGGCTCACCTCATCCGCGGGGGCAGCGAGCAGCCGTGCATCAAGTGTCATGGACTGGAACAGAGTAGCCGCATCGCTGCCTGGGCGGACTAACAAAGATTGCCGCAAGCGGTGGGTGAACAGGCTGTGCGGGGAGCGAAAGATGGGTCCATGGGACCGGGAGGAGGACAAGTTGTTGCTAGAGGCAATGGAGAACTATGGCCCGCGGTTTGTTGCCAGTCCCCAGAGCATCTGAGCTCAGAGGCTCATGGACACAGGTGGACCGTGATTGCGAGCCACGTCGGCTCCCGCAGTCCCGATCGTAAGAACCCCCTGCGCCCAGATGGGCCTCGGCGTTGTGACCGAGCAAGGCTGAAGGTGATGTCGAAGAGTGCGCAAAGCGATGGCAGTTCAAGCTCGACCCGAAGCTCGACCGTGGGAGATGGTCAGCGACAGAGGTACGTCAGCCACGCCCCTTCAGTGACGGGAGCCTCGTGGTGCTGATGCACTCGTGGGTTCGACACAGGACCAGCTGCTTTTGAAGTGCGTGGGCGAGTACGGCAGAGAGTGGAAGAGGATCCAGGACGACCACTACCCAGGCCGATCCCGCAACGATCTCAAGAACCGGTACGAGCCGCATTATGTCCGCAGAGGGTCAGCAGCTAACGCCATGTCCAGGCACACAATCCTCACCCGGCGGTCAAACACCGAGTCCCGGGTCCGGGCGGCGTCGGACACGGCGGGCAGTCGGCGCCATGTCGCGGACGTCACGGTCGAAGAAGACAGTCCGCGCGCCGAGTCCTCCAGCACGGACAACAACGAGGCACCGGAGCTGGGCCGCGGTAGCGATATTGGCGGAGACGATGGGGACTTGGGGATGCAGCTGGGTGACGACGAGGCGGACTTTGGCTTCGGCTTGGACATGGATGGGTGCGGCGACCATTGGCTTGACGCCGTGTGCCGGCCGCCGGGATCCATGGACTTTACTGACATTGCCATCGACTTTGACATGCTGCAGGGCAGCTCCTCCGCCGTCGGCCTCAGTCCGCCGGCGGCAACGGCGTCGCTGTCCGCGTCGCAGTCGCCGGGCGCGGCGTCGGTCGTCTCGGCTGAGGACCTGGATCTCCAGATGGCGCAGTTCGGGCAGCAGCACGACCTGGACGTCGCCAACCTGTTCCGGAGCCCGCTGTTCCCGCCGCTTCGCGTCCAGGCACGGCCCCGCGGCGCCTCGAGGGCGCTCAGCGAGGCGGACATGGGCCTGGGCGACGTCTTGGGGCAGCCGTCGCCGCCCGTGCGGAGGTCCAAGGTCGCGCTCGTGGTCGAGGCGTGCGACGCGCTGATGCTGAATCGGCTGTTGGCAGTGGCGCGGATGGCGGACGGCAAGGCCAAGGTGGAGATAGAGTATGTGACGTGACCGCGCAAGCACGGGGCGTCGAGGAGGAGGTTATCGCCGTTGGTCGGGTCGGAGCCAACACCGCGATGGAGGCTGTCGCGTTTTGGCTGTCGCGTTTTCGCCGTCGCTCACGTCGGTTCGTCATCGAGATCGTTGATGTTAGGACTTGTCTAGTGGATAGCTTGTCGCTGTCTCAACTCGATCTCAACCTTGTTGCACCGCCCGAGAGACGTGCGCGCGCAGAGGTGATGTCGCTCGGTGCCGCCAGATCTGGCCGCCCTTATGGCCGAATCGGCGTTAAGCCACAGGGGCGGCCTTAGGCGTTTGGTGTCGATCCCAGGCGGCTGTTGGTCGCTGCCCTGTTGGTGCGCCGTAATACAGCGTACTTCGTAGCACCAGCTGGCTGGGGAGAGCGGTGCAAAACACAACCAGAGACCTCCCCAGCGCGTCGGCAGATGAGGCATCATCCCCGATGCTTTTTCCTGCACTGCCGATGCTCGTTGTCGGCTGCAGCGGCCCGGCAGAGAATCACCGGAGTCGAGGTACTTGCCTGTGTCTCGGCCTGTCATCTGGCGCTTGTCTCGCTGGGCTTTCCAGGCCGCTGGTTGGCTGCGACAGGGCTTGGCTGCGCCGCATCGGGCAAAAAGACAGCCGCGGGCTCGCCAGCGAGGTACAAGCCAAGTACCGCCCGCTCGGCGTTTGTCGCCTGCTGCCGAGCTGCTGCAGGGCTATTCGGCGGTCGAGACAGCGTGTTCATTTCGACTTTGTGCTCGCCATTACCTGTCCGGCGTTCCATTGATGGCTGTAGCGCCAATGTTGGCTCTGCTCGCGCTGCTGGACAAAACCCAGGGTCCGCGCTGCCGCCTGAGGCTCTGAGGCTCCGAGTACTTAGGCTTCGCGCTCTCGAGCCCCTGCACCTGACAGCCCCACAGCGTCTCCCAGCTGGCACTGGCAGTCTGGACCGGAGTTCACCTACCTGATACCTATCTATGTACCTAAGGTAAGGTACATAGTTGCCAACCGCTGCGGCGGCACTGCATCGCGAGCACTACAACTACCGACGCTGCCTTTCAGCACCGCATTTCCATCCCCAAAGCCCTAGCCGCGTCGCCGCATCCCCTGACGAGCCTGCAGTCCTCCACCATGCAGATGCGCGAGAAGGACGACGCCCCGGACGGTGCTGTCCAGCCCCCGAGTCCTCTGGCCAGCTCCCAGGAGCATGTCGTCGAGGCACAGCAGCAGAAAGAGACGCGAAAGCTCACGGGCGTCAAGGTGCGCTTCGAGCATTCGTGCTACCGCTTCAGTCTTGTTGCTAACTGGTGCATAGTGGTTTCTCTTCAACCTCAGCACCCTGACCGCCATCTTCCTCTACGCGCTCGACAATACCGTCGTCGCCAACATCCAGCCAGCGAGTCTCTTTATCCTACTCCCCCGAATGTCCTTGCTGACTGCTCTAGGTCATTGTCAACCAGTTCGACGCCGTTGACGAACTCCCATGGCTCTCTGTCGGGTGAGTCCTCGATCCAGCCTCTAGCTTGACCGAGAAAGATGCTGATGCTATCTTCCCAGCTTCATGATCGGCGGTCTCGCCATGGTCATGCCCCTCGGTAAGCTCTACGCCATGTACGACGGGAAATGGCTCTTCTTCTTCTTCGCCGTCAACTTCATGGCTGCCTCTGCCCTCTGCGGCGCGGCGCCCGACATGCCTGCTGAAATTGTCGGCCGCGCTTGGGCTGGCGCTGGAGGCAACGGCATGTACTATGGCCTGCTGAATCTTGTGACGATCAACACGCTGGAGAGGGAGCGTCCGACCTACCTTAGTCTCGTGTAGGTTTCATCCCATCCGCAAGACTGGCGATGGAGGCTGACTTCTTTTTCTACCAGCGGCATGGTGTGGGGGTTCGGCACAATCCTGGGTCCTGTCGTGGGCGGCGCCTTTGAGCTCGTCTCGTGGCGCTGGGCATTCTACATCAACCTCTTCTTCGGCATCTTCATCCTGCCCGCCTACATCTTCCTCATCCCCTCCAGTATGCCGGCGCCAGAGGTCTCGTCCAAGGGCAAATTCACGTCGTTCGACTTTGTTGGGGTCGTCTTCAGCGCTGGGTTCCTCGTCACATTCATGGTGGCAACCAATTTTGGCGGCGTCTTGTTCAGCTGGTCGAGTCCGACTCTGATCATCCTCTACGCCGTCAGCGCCATCCTGCTCTTTGGCTTTGTCCTTCAGCAGGTCTTTTCCATCTTTGTCAAGGACGAGAACCGCCTGTTCCCGGTCCATCTCCTGCGCAACAAAGAGGTCGTCTTGCTGTTCATCCTCATCGCCTGTGGCGGAACCATGGCTTACGTCAGTGTCTACTATGTGCCCCTCTACTTTCAATTCACCAGGGGCGACTCGGCCATCCGGACTGCGCAGCGAATCCTGCCGCTGGTATTCCTTCTTATCTTTGGCATGCTCTCCAATGGATACCTCATGTCCAAGTTTGGATACTACAAGCCCTGGTACGTCTTTGGCTCGGCTGTGGGTCTCGTTGGAGCTGTTCTCATGAGTATGTTATTCCTTCCATCCCGTCAGAGGGGTTGCCTACTCACTCACCGTGAAGGCAGGGTCAAGATCGATACTCCAAATGCGGCCATCTATGGATACGAGGCCATGCTTGGTCTTGGCGCTGGGTGCTTTGTACACGCTGGCTTTGCCGCCGTCCAGGCCAACCTCGACCCCAAGGACAGCACCCACGGCGTCACGCTGATGACCCTCGGCCAGCTAAGCGGTCTCGCTTTTGGCCTCTCCATGACGGGAGCCATCTTCATTAACCTCGCGCAGAGAAACCTGGCAGAGTCGTTTCCCGAAATCGACAAGGAGACCTTGGTGTCCATCGTCTCGGGGACCAGTGGCAGCTTCATGTCGAACCTGAGCCCCAGCGACCGGGTCCTGGCCCTGACGGCCATTGTAGAGGCGCTGCAGAAGGTCTTTATGCAGGTATACGTCGCGGCGGCCGTGGCCTTTGTCCTGAGCATCCTGCTCAAGGTGAGCCGAGAGGTCCTAGTCCAAGCTTTGTGCAGAGGTGTGCTAACAGCCTACAGTGGAAAAAGACCTTTACAGTTACGGCTGGTGGAGGATAAGCCTGCGAAGCCAATGCTGCCGCGGTGTGGGTTTGTCTTGAGCTTCGCTTTGCCGAGTCGGCGAGGTTAAACAAACTTGACTCGGGCAAGTCCTGGTCATGCCATACGCGATATTGGAGGCCAGAACGAATGCAGTTTATTGTCGGATGTGGCATTGTCCCCTGGCATGTATCACTGTTTAATCATAGACGAATTTTCACTTCTTGACACTGTTTATGCTGTGCACCCTGCTGGGACTATGATTTTTCATACTCTCTTGGTCGTCGGTATTGTTGCAACAGCCGGTCTGCATACAATGGCAACAGCGTGTTTTCCGTTCCCTCAGTCCTCAGACAGCATATTGAGCGCAGATTTCATTGAAGCTGCTCCCAATACATCTGTCAAGCTTCAATATTTGACACATACGCCGCGCTTACGGGTTCAAACAAATGTTAGCATCCCGAGAAGCTCGATATATTATCGTCGTAGAACTTACCCCGCATTCCCAAGGACGGCAGCAATCGCCAGCGCTTCCTCCTCCACAGCTACCTCCGAGCGGGTGGCAGGCCTTTCGCTCTAGTTGATCGTTCTCCCCGGTCACTGGGGTTGCTGCTGCAAGTCCGGCGAGAACGGCCCAGATGGCAACTGACAACTTCATTTTGGCGGGTTGAGAGAGTGATAGAAGGGGTTCTGACAGGTATAACTGTGTTGTGGCTTTAGTTGAGAGCTTTGTTTGAGCGGTATATACGGGTTATATATGTTGAGATACAGACTGCGAGACGACAGAGGTCACGGAGGGTAAGCAAACGCCCAACATGGACAGACATTTACGTCAGGATCGCAGTTGGGTGTGGAATATTTGACAAGGAGTAGTTTCTCTCGCGGGATTGGTGATACAACCTGCGAAACGTACGTCAATGTGTAGAATCGTCAGCTGGCTATGAAAACTAATTCCCAGAGCTCGGAGACATCCTAAGTCGCACGATCTACATGCTGGTAAGCGTGACGGCAGGAGAAGTGAGAGGAAAATCTGATTTGCGACACGGATACACTCCTACTGGCTACTCGACTGTTGTGCAAGCACTCGCCATCCGGACTTTCTGCTGCTGTGTTGCAGTATGCTGAGAAATTCTCAATTCGCGTCAGATGCGGTTTCGTGTTGGTCCAGAAGAGATCACGGCGGCTGCCATGGATGTTTGCACAGAAAAGGGACTCGTGCCGTGTTTCGGTAAGAATGCTGCGCCCGAGCTTACCCAAAGGGTACGTGGGCCGAACGACTCTGAGTAGTGCGACCTTGTGACGGTTGTAATGCCACCCGCGTGAGACATTCGTGTGAGAGCCTGACCTTCAGTTGGGCGTCTCGGCCACAGAGGCGATGTTCCGTGCGCCGTTTTCGCGAAACACAGAGCTACCGACGTCAGCAATGCCGTTTGGGGTCCATTGGTAGCATATCAGCAGGCATGCGATGGTCGGCATATCCAGTTGGAAGGCCGTGTACTTGCCCTGACAAGGAGAATCCCTGACAGGGAGTCAAGGCTCAAGTCAGCGGCCGTAACATCATGACCTCATCCCCGAGATGGCCCAAGAAGCTCCATATATCTACGTCAGGATTGGCAAGAGTCTCGCCCTGCGACCTGGGCCGGATATGCCCCTCGTCCCCCGGCTACGACCCAGTAGGCTCGCACCCGATCGGGGAGGTATCTTGGCACTGAGCTCGCTCCTCACCGGAAGCTGCACTGCCCGATGTAGTGCTGACACGGGCTATCCAGCTTGTTTCTGCTGCACACGGCCCGGCCCCCCGCGCGCGCATTCGGCGCTCCGTCTCCTGCTGCTGCCCTCTGTTGTCACTGTTGACCTGCTAACAATGCTGGGCGGCGGTGAGCTATTCGTGTGGGCGCCTTGGCTGTGAGCTCGGATGGTG
The DNA here is from genome assembly GCA_024340505.1 of Tolypocladium nubicola. Classification (NCBI taxonomy): domain Eukaryota; kingdom Fungi; phylum Ascomycota; class Sordariomycetes; order Hypocreales; family Ophiocordycipitaceae; genus Tolypocladium; species Tolypocladium nubicola. The sequence goes on from JALHCA010000022.1 coordinate 45,100, forward strand.
TATTGGAAAAGCCCTCAGTGACAAATGAGTTGATATCTGAGCTGCTCCATCGGGAAGCCATAGCGTAAACGGACGTGTCTTGTTTTGCAGCGAGCTGCCTTTCCATAGAGCAATAGGCTTGAAGAAGCCTTGGATAGCCAGACCAAAGTGGCCAATACGGGGCGTCTGATTCGCCAGTGATAGCTAGGCCTCACTGTTCAACTGAGTCTGCACAACCTCAAAATTTCCCAGCGCCCAAGCATGCCAGGCCTGGGTTATACTTGATGATCTGCGGGCTTACCGTTACCATTTCATACACCTTGGTATCCTGCTAGTTGTCCTTGTTAACACAATCTGCCACTCTCCTTTACGGTTGACGGAGATGGCGCTTGGCGGAGCAGCGTCTGCGGGCTCACGATGGCTAGATCTATGTGGTATCTAAGCGGTGGGGAGCGTCTTTTGTGAAGCGCTGAAGATAGTACAGTGAATTTTGTAATGCGCAAAAGTCGAACGGCAGCTGTTGGCCAGTTCCCACTCGTACTTGGGCGCGTAAAGACCTCCGCACACGCATTTACAGGGGTGCTGCACTGGATCACTCCATCTTGCCATCGGACCAGGAATAAACGAACTTTTCAAGGATAGTCGATGCTAATAATTGAACGACTCCTCACAAACGCCCAGACTTGGGGCAGAGGTTGGCAAACACCACATTCATGCGTTCCCGCCGGGGAGATCACGTAGTTGCGATAGAAATCGAGCTCGAGCTGCTACTCCCACGTCCCAGCCATCGATCCGTCGCAGCCGCCGAGGCACCTGTAAGATTCTCCGCGGCAGATATGCCTCACTATTGTCACTTTTGCCGATTGACTCTACAACCCGGAGGGACAAACCACACGCGGACGACATAGATACGCTCGTCCAGCCCGTGCTGGCAGTCAAAGATGCAGCCCAAAGCGGAGGCTGGGGCGCTTGACGGCGCTGCGCTTGGACACGGCAGATGCAAAAGCCCCGACACGCCAACCCAAATGCCAATCGCAATAAATCGCTGATGATTTCTCATCTAATAGTCCGCACTCGACGGCCGTGCGCTAGAACCGAAGCGAGGTCTTCGCTCTTCACCTACGCCGCCCGCTCGGTCCCTCGATCGTCACGACTCACGATACATTACCCACGGCCCGCGAACTTGAATGCCTCTGAGCCGATCGAGCCGAACGGCAGCCGGCCTCGGGATGAACACTGGCAGCTGTCAACCTCTCGGATCAAGGGCGGTAGTCGGTACGATGGTTGTGCACGGCCTTCGTCCAAGGTCCGCGAACAGCGATCTGCCGCCGCTGTTGGCCTGACGCTAGGAATGCGAAAGGCACCATGAGCAGGATTTGCCATGGTTCGATTCGGGCATTCGTATGCGGCAGGAACTGAATATTCATACGAGTAAGTGAATCATTTCCCAGAGCCAAGTAGCTGTCGCTTGTTGAAGCCGGCTGGGACGCTATCGCCAGGCTAGCGCGCCGTCCGGACACCATTAGTAGGGGATCTTTGACAGTTCACAGCGGGAGGGAGGATTGGGACTGGGCAATGGAAAGGGAAATCTCAGCATGCGCATTGTGTCCGAACCCAACAGACTGGCAAAGCCGTGAACAGCCATGTTTCCACGAGCCTTGGCATATCGGATCGCCTTCGGAATCCGGGGTTGTGGGTGAGGTAGACTTGAGACAAACATCAGCATCCAACACAGCGGGGCATCACGATGGCGACTGCTTGTATGCCTCTCAGGGACCTGTCCGTGAATATTCGCCAATGTTCGGCCACGAGCTGTACCCTTGCAATCCAAAGTGGCGGCCGAGAAGGGCCACAGAGATACCTCTCCCACGTGTCCGTGTTGCACTGCCAGGAGTGTTGAGTGTCTCGTCTCATGTGAGGACAGATAGGGCGATGCCAGCCAGCCTGAGCGGCTGCAACCTCGCATGTCGATTCGTAAAAAAGCCGATGGGGGGCTCACCGCAGCGGGATTCGGGACACTAGTCTGGACGATGGCGCCGGCGAACCATAGGGTGGAAGCAACGCAGATGTCTCATTGAAGAAAAGATGGTGTCGAGTAGGGTTGCGGGTTGCAGAGGCCAAGGCGGCAAAGGTTGGACGAAAAGAGGACTGAGGCATACACACCATCCCATCTGGGGAGGAGCCAAGTCTGGGGTCGGATTTTCACCCTCTTCCGCACTCTGCATCTGCATCCCGCATCGCCAATATCCTCGCCGCGGCCGTCGCGACAAGACGAAATGCAGCAGCCATGACGAAATGCAGGGAGAGAGCAAAAGCCTCACTCGTCGATTCGCTGTCGGTCCGCGCCGACGCCGACCGAGGGCCCCTCTCGCGCTGCTCCATGGCCGAAAGAAGGACGGCGGGCGCCACAAGCCACGGAATATAACCTCCTTGGACGTCGTATCTGATACGGTGGACAGGTCCGACGACCCATCCAGGCTACCCAAACACCGTTGCGACACATTTGGCGGCGTCGCCATGCTCGAAATGGGCGTCTGCGCCAGGCTAGGTCGGTCCCAACTAGCGACAGCTCTGGCTCACGACTCGGTTTCTGCTCCGATCTGCAAGCAACGCGTGCGTGCGCACAGTCAGCTCGACCTCCTTGTCGGCGCCTTGTTGTGCCTTTAAGCCCGGGCCGCCTCATGACACATGCAAGCCATGCGCGCCGTGCCCCGCCTTGTTTCTGCTTGTCAGGAACCACAGCGAGACGACCAACAAGCACCACGGGAGGCGTCGGCCGAAGTGAACTAGCAAATAGTCTCATCTGGGCGCGAAACTGCAATGCCCCATCCCGACAGAGGTCCTCCTCGACTGTGTCTGCTGTTCAACAGAGCACCAAGTGCTCCTTGCCGACATTGCCCCGGTCGTTCCAGTGCCTGCGCCTCCGCATGCTGCCGACGACGAACCATGCCGAGGCTCTGATGGGGACGGAGACGGTCCACGGACAGTCCTTGTTCCCGCTGTGGAGCACCGCTCGCCGACCTGGATCCTCTTGACCTGTGTCGAAACCCACACATCCACGCTTTCCCGAGTTACCACCCCCGTCCAGCCGTCGACTGCCCGAGTCTACGAGTACGCTCGCAGACGAAAGCTGGCGCTGTTCCTGGGACTAGTGGCGGGCTACCGTTGTCGCCCAACAAGGTGTCTTGCTCCAACGCCTTGGAACTTTGGCTAGCCAGAATCCGCCGCCGCGAGCCGGTGCTTCTCGAGGCGAGCTCCGAGTTCCCCGCGCCGAGACGATACCCAGGCTCTGACTTGCATAATGGCTCTAGTGCCTTTGTTCAGTTGATGTGCCGAACGTCGCGCGTCGGCGAATGATGTGCCGCTCTCGCGAACAGATGGAGGGCCGACAGGGGCCAAAGCTGGAGTGTCATCGCGTTCAAACCCACGAAGCTGGTCGGATGGGTCTTTCGGCCCAGCCGCTTCTACAACGGACGGGCGCACGCACGAGCCTTTCCCACGAACATGCTGGTGCCACGCGAAGATCGTTGCGCTACGTCGTCTATGTGCTGGCTAGATATGCTGCGACCTTTTCCTCTCCACCTCTCTATGCCTCGAGCTCCTGCTCGTAGCTCCCGTCCCCGTCTTGGCGAGCTGTTGTCTGGTCCAGCGGCGCACATACCTCTGACATATCCGATATATTTCGCGTTGCGCGGCCATCCAGCCACCCCAGGGCAACTCTCCACCCGTCCCAGGCTCACCTCGCGTACACCTCGCTGGCGACATATAACATACATGACGGTCCCACCCCGGTTCCGATAGTTCCCCTTCGACGCTTGCCACGACAACGATGAAGTCTTGGAAGTTATTCTTGTCAGCGGCCCTGGTGGCCTTGCCGGCAGCCATGGCTCAGGAGTCGTCGCTGAGCTCGGCTGTGTCTACACTTCCCAAGTGTGCGGTAAGTGCCCTCTCGATACAGTCCCTTCCGGTGATCTGGGGCATTGCTGACAGGCTCACCTCTGCAGATATCGTGCCTTGGAGAGGGAATCAGAAAAACCGAATGCTCCGCTACCAATCAAACGTGCATTTGCACCGACCAGACACTGCAGCAGTTGATGACCACGTGCATCATGGGCAGCTGCACCGTCAAGGAGGCCCTCTGTACGTTCATGAATTACTTGCTCGTTGTGACAGCGCATTGACCCCTTTTCAGTGGCCAAGAACCTCACAGCGACGACCTGCAACGAACCTATCCGTGACAGGTCGGGCGAGTACGTTGCCATCTCCAACGCCTTCGGCATCATCTCGGCCGTCCTCGTCGTCCAGCGCTTTGGCTACAAGATCTGGGCTAAGCTTGATTTTGGACCAGACGACTGGCTCACGCTTGCGACGATCATTAGTGGAATTCCCAGTACGGTCATCAACGCCCACGGGGTTGCGCCCAACGGCATGGGCCGCGACGCCTGGACCTTGACCTACGATAACATTACGAGCTTTGGTCGGTTCTTTTATATCTTGGAGGTCATCTACTTTGCCGAAGTTGCGTTTGTGAAGCTCGCGCTGCTCTTCTTCTACGTGCGCATCTTCCCGAGTGCCGGAGTGCGCCAGCTGCTCTGGGGCACTATCATCTTTGTCTCCTTGTTCGGTGTCGCTTTTCTATTTGCGGCGATATTTCAATGCACCCCGGTTGAATACTACTGGGTCAAGTGGGACGGGGAACACAAGGGGAAGTGTCTGGACATCAACGCCATTGGCTGGTCCAACGCGGCCATCAGCATCGCCGTGGATGGCTGGATGCTTGCCATTCCGCTGTGGCAACTCAAGGGCCTCAAGATGGACTGGAGGAAGAAGATTGGAGTAGGCATGATGTTCTGCGTGGGTACCTTGTAAGTCTTCGGCGCTCTACACCGCGACGGTACTTCCAGCTGACCCTCCCAGCGTCACCATCGTCAGTGTCCTCCGGCTCCAATCGCTCGTCAAGTTCGGCTCCGACACCCCGAACCCGACATGGGACTTCTTTGACGTCGGCATGTGGTCCACCGTGGAGATCAACGTCGGCATCATCTGTGTGTGCTTGCCCTCGCTACGGCTGCTACTCGTACGCCTGTTCCCGCGCCTGTTGGGGACAACACAGCGGTATTACGCCAAGTACCCTACCGTCAGCGGGGCGAACCGGTCCGCGAGGGGGCAGATCCAGCCCTGTCGCGGGACGGGCACGACGTCGCATGTGGATGTGGAGCGGCCGCAGCACCGGCCAGAGATTCAGTCGAACCACATCACCTACCAGAAGACGTACGCGGTCGAGTACGGCGACAAGGACAACGACGAGGTGCACCTGGTGCATCTGCGGGATATGGACATCAAGAGCGCTCGTTCAACGAGCGCCAGGTCGGACGGGTCATGAATGCACGTGCTTGTTTGGGATGATATAGGGAACGGACAACGGTTGGGTTACACTCGTACGGCGTTCAGTTGAATATGACGAAGGGATAAATACAAATATCACGAGCTGAGCACGGATTTAATAACCCCAAGGGAATAGACGTATATGTATCTACATCTGCTGCTGCAATGAAACCCAAACATGGGTGGTGCCTCTCATTCTCATAGCAACTGTCCTTATCCAGCCCTACCCTGTTTGCCTACAACCGCCTCCATCACAAAATGCCCTGAGACGACCGTCCGGTGGTGCTCCGTAGATTGCCATCGTCTTGTCGCGGTTAGACACCCCAAGCGGCGACCTCGGGTCAAAAGCGGCTCGCTCTGCGGCCCAGCTGGGATCGTCCTCGGCGACCGGGCAGTTGGTGATGTAAGTCATGCGCTTGTACCGGTCTGCTGCCATCTTGGCGCTGTTTGATTCTGTTCACCGTGTCCGGCAGCTTCACGTCGATGAGCGGGACGAAGAGGAGGATGGCATCGCCCCATCCGTTGCCGACGGTTTCCAGCCCCGACATGGCCGCGGGGCACGCCGTAATGTTGGCCTAGCGAATTTTTGTTTTCCTTGGCTCCTCGATGTTGGCTGTAGTCCTCATCTTCGATTGCGTTGACCTAGCCTGCTTTGGTTCGTGTCGTGTTGAGCTGTGTCGTCTGTATTGTGCTGTCTGTGCAACCCTCCTCACTGCAGAGTTATGGAGAAGTAATAAATAAGAAAACCACAGGGCCAAAATGCAGAAGAAAAAACTGCAGACGCTTCCTATAGCTATGTATATAAAGGCCCAAAAGGTTTCGCCGTTATAGTGTCGCAATCCTTGTTGGTGCAAGGCATGATGCTGTGAAGAGTCCACTACAGCGCCATCACCGCCGTCACCATGCTCCTCGCCTCGCCGCCAGTGTCACCGTCGGCGCCTCTCCATCAGTGCTGCGATACGCCTCATCTGGCGAGCCGCACGGTGAATGATGATGTGCCTCTGGTGAAGTGGGCTTGAGACGTGCCCTGCTCCTGCGATTGAACAGGCCGACAAGGAGGAGCTCCTAACCGAAAGGCTATTTGGCACTTACACGGACAAGGCGACCACGTCTCATTTTCTCCTGATCGCATAGGACATTAGCCTGTGCCCAGAGCTGCTTGCCTGCCAAGTACATGGTTCGTATCCGTACGTGGACTAATACTAATATATCGTGGCCCTTTGCACTTCGTGTTTGGCAGGTAATTAGGTATAACTTCGCACCAAGAGAGACGAGCCGACGACTGCCCAGCGGAATGGCCATCTAGGACCGACTCGGAGCCAGTCGCGAGCCCGCCGGAGAACATGTGTCTCCCAAACATGTCAGACAACCTGCCAGTGCTCCCCTTCCACGTGTGCCTCCAGAAGCCGTGTTTCTCTAGAGTAACGAGGTCCATCACGATGACTCCATCCAGGAACGTCGCTTGGCTTCCGATGATGGATTTCATCGATCATGGTGCGTCGCCCGGTGCGGGGTAGCGACAACGGCGTCGAGGCCGTTGACGAAATCGGGCAAGCCTTCGGAGCTCCGCGCCGTGAGCCGCCGTCGAAAACGGGGGTTATCTTACCAGATGGCGTCAAGCTGCCTCTGGATTTTCTTATCTTTCTATAATTCATCACGGGGGGTGAAAAGAACCGTGTCCGGGCTCCCTCAAGTGGTCCAGCGTTCTCGTTCTTCCATCTTCACACGAGGCCGCTCCGGATCTCCGACTTCGCGTCAGAACTGAATCTCACTTCGTTTGACCAGCCATGTCTCAAACAGCCACCGCGACGGCCAACATCTCCCGCCGCCGACGCCATCGAGCTCGCCCGTCTCGCCTCCCCTGACTCCCGCGCCGGCCGTGCGGTCGGCCCCGGACCTCCGCATCTAAAGCATGACCCTATATCGGCGACGGAGGCTACGCTCGGCAGTGTCTGCGACGATAGCGCCCCGCCGCCGAATGCCCAGGGCCCGGTTGAGAGGTGGAACCGGCCGCGGGCGAATATTGGCAAGCTGGGCTTTGCGTTTGTTTCGTTCATCATTGCGGGCATGAACGACGGTGCGGTTGGTGTAAGCACTCGGCCCTCTCTCGCTAAGAGCCTCAAGAACCGACATATTGGTAGGCTTTGATCCCATATGTACGTCAACCACAACCAGCTTCCTCGTGCGAACCGCTCACAGCAACCAGCTCGAATCCTACTACAATCTCAGCTACACTGTCGTCTCCCTCATCTTCCTCACCCCCTTTGTTGGCTACTCCCTCGCCGCCTTCACCAACGCCCGCATCCACGTCGTCCTCGGCCAGCGCGGCGTCGCCGTCATGGCGCCGATGTGCCATGTCGTCACCTACGCCGTGCTGGCATCGCACCCGCCCTACCCGGCCCTCGTCGTCGTCAACGCCATCAGCGGCTTCGGCAACGGGCTGACCGACGCGTGCTTCTGCGCCTGGGTGGGTGCCATGGACCGGGCGAATACGATACAAGGGTTTCTGCACTCGTGTTACTCGCTGGGGGCGCTGTTCGCGCCGCTGATTGCTACTTCGATGGTTGTCACGGCGGAGTTGCCATGGTTTAAATACTACTACATCATGGTGGGACTTCTTTGATATCTGCTTCCCATCGTGGAACGTGTGCTGACGTGTGAGTTAGATTGGCATGTCTGTCCTGGAGCTCATCGGCTTCTCCATCTTCTTCTGGGACAAGACCGGCTCCGTCTACCGGGCTGAGAATGCTCGCGAGGCAGGGCCACCTGGTAATGTGGGCACGCGAGAGGCTCTCAAATCCAAGGTGACGTATTTGTGCGCGCTCTTCTTCTTTGCCTACATGGGCGTCGAAGGTCAGTCCTGTCTTCACTGTGTCCATATCCGCGAAGACCCGAGCTCACAAGCCAATAGTCGGTCTCGGTGGATGGATCGTGACATTCATGCTACGCGTCAGACATGCCAGTGCCTACGCCTCCGGAATTTCTGCAAGCGGCTTCTGGGCCGGCATGGCTCTCGGCCGCGCAGCGCTGGGCTTTGTGACAGAACGCTTCGGCGAGCGCCTCTGCCTCACCGTCTACCTCGCCATTTGCCTCGGCCTCCAGCTCCTCTTCTGGCTGGTCCCACAGTTCATCGTATCTGCTGTTGCCGTCGCCTTACTCGGCTTCTTCCTTGGCCCCATGTTCCCTGGCGCCGTCATGGTGACAGCCAAGCTGCTCCCGAAGAGGATACATGTGAGCGCCATTGGATTCGCCATGGCCATGGGTGGCACGGGCGGCACCGTCTTTCCGTTCATCATTGGCGCTATTGCGGCGAGCAAGGGCGTCCAGGTGCTGCAGCCGATTGTCCTGGCGCTGATTGCCTTGGTAGCGGCCGTGTGGCTAAGTTTCCCCAGGATCAAGAAGAGGGAGTAGGAACACTAGAGCAGAATATTTCAACAACGGCGAAAGGAGTATATTACCTCGAAACGAGTCTGAATTTACGAGGGCATATTCAGCAGAGTTGCATTGGTTCACGAAACTGTCCTCGGTGTAATACCACCATGTCTTAACTGTCCAGTGCAAAACACCGCTCACTGCTCTCCTTGTTGTTCCCCCACCAGTTCGGCATCGTAACGACTTTGCCAGCCCCAAAGAAGAGAAATATGAGGAGCATGTTAAAGTTGAATCCCGCATCAAACGCCGCCGCAATGATGTAGTTCCATCTCGCAAAGATCTCAAATCTGTATCTGTAATAGACGAACATGACAACGAACCCGCCGATGAAGGAGCTCGTGTAACCCGTGCTGATGTTGCCGTAGAAGCTGGACATGCAGCTGAAGAAAATGGTCGTGTTGAAGAGATGAAACTTGGCCCGAGGGAACTTCTTGTGCAGCGCAAACATAATAACCGGGGCCACCGCGCCGAGGAGGAAGCCATACGGGACGATGCGGTAGATGTCTTGCTTGAAGAGCCGCACTGGCTCGACGAGTACGTACTGCACGCCCATGGTAAGCGTGCTGGCGAGCGACTGGCCAGTCCACTGGTGTGTCGGGTCCTCTAGTGTGCCTGCCAGGTAGTCAAATTTTGTGTTGAGCACCCATCGGATGACGGCGTAGTTGATGGGAATGCCGATGAAGGAGCCGAAGAATTGACTGAAGAATACGGCCTTGGGCGGGATATGCATGTAATGTGCCGTCTTTGCGTCCTGCAGGTACAATTGACTTCTGTACCAAGCATCTCCTGCTATGGCACCGTATGTGGAAGCGCCGCAGGGGTTCTTGTATCCGGGGATGGCGTTGATCATGAGGCCATACCAGAGCTCGTTTGTGGTGCCGATAGGCTACCCACACTCGTCAGCATCATGTTTCATATATACATAAAGAGAGGAGCGCAATCTCACCAGCTGAAAGTTTGAAAGGGCATACAACCACCCCAGTGGCACCACGACAATTGCTCCAGTGATAATAGCCACGAAATAGGTCCACACGGGAATGAACAGCTGGTTCGTGGCTAGGATCGCAATCATGATTACAAAAGACACCAGGAAGAGGGCCAAGAACCACCAAAGAGGAATCTCATCGTATGTGCGCTGCAGAACGTTTAGCTGGTCCGGAAATTGCTCTGTTACCTTTGTCCCCCCTCCGTTCTTGGTGCTGCGTTGCCGCTCAAGGAACTTGACGAAGCTCGATTTGATCTGGCTGTATCCAAAAAGACTCATCCAAATCAAGGCCGACGAGTAGGCGGCGTAGTCGAAGAACATGTTCCACAAGTACTGCGCGCCGACGTAGAGCTGGCCGTACTCCTCGTACGCTGTCTCGTTGAGGCGCATGTCGGGGGTAAGCAGTTTGGTGAGGGGGTACGCCGTTCCGTTTTCTACATAGAAAAAAAGTCAGTCATCCTTTGAACGTATGAGAGTTACTGAGTGCCAGGATGGAGACGTACTCTGGAAGACGCGGTTCGACATGAGTGCGTGGTCCCACTTGACCAGGTTCCCCCATTTCGCTGCCGGCAGCAGCACCCAGCAGTTGACGACAAATGCGGTGAACATAATAACCTGCGTCCACCAAGGAGTCAGGAACAGGCTCGCCGAGGACGAGATACTGGACCAATCCAGCGAGAGGTTGAGGAAACCCATGCCGCCGAACCCGCCGCCAATGAAGTTGGCCACTTTGTTCTGTGGTGCCACCCAGCAGAGGAACGCGAGCGAGCCGAGCATTGGAAAGACAAACTCGGGGAGGAATTGCCATAGGATGACTGCGACCAGTACGGCGAAGAAGACTTTGATCTGTTTGCGTGAGAGGCGGGTCGGGTGCTCGCGTTGTTTGCGCTGGGTTTCGAAGAGGGCAGTTTGACAGAGGCTGTATGTGTTAGTTACCTAGCTTGACTCTATCTATCGACTGGGTGAAGAGTATCTGGGTTCTGAGAACTTACGATTGGAACCTGTCAATGTCTGTTAGCAACTTGAACCGTGAGTTGGTAGTGTCAAGACTCATCTTACCATGGATACTGGGGGTCAAAGACTAGTAGATTGCGCGCAATCGCTGCATAACTATAGCCAATCCATACAATTGACCACATGAGCAGCGTGGAAACTGCCCCGTGGACTGGCTGCCCAAAGTACAGTTCCGACATGGAGATCGGCGCGTACCCGAGGTTGTACGTTGCGCCCGACGCCGCCGAGATTGTCACCAGAACGTGCTCCTTCGTGCTAAACGAGCCCGGGTTAAGGCTAAAGCTGCGTTTCGTAAATGGAATCTGTATGTTCCAAGCTGGGAGCACCTTGGCGAGCCACACGCCGACGTAGTTGGACGCGATCTGCACGAAGAAAACCGAGTACGGCGCAAACGTGGTGCGGTAGTGCGCCATCTGCGAGAGGAAAGCTCCAGGGGCAACGAAGAGGACCGTCAGGAGGAAGTAGCGGAATGTGAGTGTTGGCTCTGTTGGGTCGTCGCACAGGCTGACAATGCGACGCACGTAGCTCGGGATGTCTTTGATGCGCGGGTCGTCCTCCGAGACCACCTCCTCCTCGCCGTCGAGATTGCGGAGCGTGTACATTGTGCGGCCATCCTGGTCGACTTTCAGGTCCGACGCGGAGCCATCGCGATCTGTACTGTCAACTTGGATGCCGGCCTTTTCGTCGATGCCGAGGCTGGCAGCCTTCTCTTGACGGCTGAGCCGGTTCGGATCCTGAGTAACGACAGCGGGCAGTGCCGTCGCTACATCTGACGCAAGGTCATCACGGTGGTCAAGCGGCGCCATGATGGCTTGTCAACTGTTGCGTGCACGACGTGTAGTTGGCTGTCCCTATCCTAGATTGCCGGCGGCATGATGCTTATATTTAGAGCTGGCAAGCACTGATGGCGTCAACCCGGCGCCGGTGCTCTGGAGACTTCATCTCGCACGAGAGATTCTAATGTAACCCTCGCACGAGCGATACTTGAATCACTGACCCATCTGAGACTGGATGCATTCGACAGTTGGACGAGTGAGGTTACACTTCGGCTTAGACGGCACGATGCAACCCCGCAAAGCCCCTGTTATGGTTGTTTGGGTGGAGAGGACCAGCACGCAATTCAAGCATTCGCTTTGCGATAGACGCAAGGAGGCTCTTTTTCTGTGCTTTAGCTCGCCACCTGCCAAGTGATGCTGGATCTCAGCGAGCCTGTTTCCCGTCCTTGTGGATTCGTCGGCGAGCGGTTCCGGCCGAATGAAATGGAGCTCCCTTGATGCCCTGTTGGCTCGCGCCGAAATGCTAGTGCGGCCTAATTTTGACGAACAATGTGAGGCCTGGATGTGGCATACTTACCAACACACTTGTCAGTGATAAGGCGGCCTTGCAGTAGAGATGGGTGCTTGTGGCACTCACAAGAGGCAGTTGGATAACAACTACCTTACCAACTCGGCCAAGGGCTTTTGCTGCGCGCACTCCCAGTTGCCACCTGTATCTGCGGGCGCCGAGAGACGGCCAATGAATGTAGGCAGCTTCATGTATTCTTCAGCCCCAGCAATCGTCGTTCCCCTCGTGTTTATTGCCACCTCGACGATTGGCAGCGGTACCGGCGCAGTTCGACGGGAACTTTTGGCACGATGGAATTATTTGAGCAAAAAGCTGATAATAGATGGGACTGCTCCAGCTAAGACCCGTTTCAAACTCGTGTTTTAAGAAAGGTCGAATGATGGCCCAGTGTTGACGGTCAATGCGACACTCGTTGACAGTATGGTGTGATTGACGGAGTGGGGGTTGTTGGATGGGTCTGCGATGGTATAGGGTACGTTCCAGATGCCCGAGACAATGTTCCGAGTCCATTCTAGAAGCTCTCGATGCGCAGAATATGGGGTATTAAACTGGTTCATTCAATGCAACGTTCATGCCAATCACGAGTCATGGACTAATAGGCAGTCTTGGTGGTGGTTGCAGGGTCAACCACCTCACCACAGTAGAAGTCACTCAAATAGCTTGATCTTGGACTCCTGTAAGAAAAACCTGGCCAGTATAGTCAATTATAGATATTCTCAAAGGGGCCGTTGCTGGACAGCATCACGTTCGGCCCTCGCAAAGAATTCAAGGCTTTCATGCTATATACAAAATTGCCCTTCTCAATTTTACACATTAAGTCCATTATGCATGTCTCCATCTCGATGATTCCTCCGGTTCTACAGTAGCTTCTTGTTGATCGATTCAGAGCCACTCTCTGATACCTTCCTGTCGAGAAGTCTTGTGACTTGGAGAGCTCCACTGTCTCCTCAGAACAGCACTGATTTTCAAGGCTCATCCTGCTTCGTAGCCTTTGAAGACACCCTCCGCTTTAGTGACTTCTTCCTCTGTGTGCCTCTTGATACACGTAGGTCGGTTGCCTGTGACTCCGCGAAGAATCGCGGACAATAACAGGCGGCGGTATTGATAGGCTGGACGAGTGCGAATGCCTTCTCCTGCGCCGCGAATGGTGACGATGCCGCTTCGGCTCGGCGTCGCGGTACAGGAACTCACGGTCCTGGGGCGGGGCGCCGAGATTGAAGCACGAACGGTAAATCCAGAGTAAGAGTAGGAACCCAACGATGGAGCCGATCACGATACCCGCAATCGCGCCCCCGGTAAGAGTGTCGGAATCTTTTCCGTTTCCGCTGTCTGAGGTAACGGTGACAGTGACCGTCGGTGCTTGTCGTCCAAAGATGGATGACTTCGTGGCAGCTGAAATCGAGGAGCGCGTAGGTTGCAATAGAACTGGCATACCTTTGAGTTGCCGCCGTGTGTGTTCCCAGATTGCTGGAGCGGGAGCCATGCTGTGATCTATGGTTATGAGAGTCTGCGTGTTGTTCGAAACTCAATGCCTATCAGGGGGCAGGTCAATGTTTAAGGATTCTGCGGATGTACACAACCCCAGCCGAAGCATTTTGGAGATTACGTCAAGTTGCATGAGCGAAACGTCGGCTATTCTCATGAATGCCAGGGATCATTTGCCATGATTTCTCGCCCGCTGTTGGCAATGTATTCAGTTTTGCTGGTGGGGCATCGTGTACATACGAGGAGCAAATGCCCCGGCGTGCATTAGCCCACCTGTCCATCTGCATCATGTCTGACGTATTTTCGTTTATTTAGCCAAGCTTCTTGTTGCCAGGCATGCCGATCTCGTCATGACGTAACAAATGGACTAGTCCGTAAGCTACGTTGTGTACAGGCCTGTATCTTCGTATGAAAGCAAATGCCGAGCTGACCCTTGATAAGGCAATCTCAGTGGATCAAGCGCATGGTATGAGAAGCTTGCAGCACTGAACCTGGTCCCAACACCTCACACGGGTCAAATGAGCGGTTTGGGGTAATACTCCGACAGCTGGATCCCGTCCGTCTTCTGATACAGAGAGGAGCTGCACCATGATGTAGCCTCCGACCGTCAACTTCAAGCTACACCGCCAGTAAAGCCTACTTTGACTGTTGCAGGATGAGTTGCCTAACATCCGCTCCACAACTCTCGGCGACAGTTTACACTCCTCCGGACGAGCATCTGGAAGACATCCATCACATGTCTTCTTCGGTCTACTTCCTTCTCCCAATGGTTCTCCCTTAGCTTGCCTCAGGAACTCATCGCAAACTTGTTCCACTTCTCGGGCCCACTACCGTCATGAAAGCCACGCTTGCCAATTCAAACAGTCTGCTGAATCTGCGCGTCGAGGGCGCTGGCGACTGAACACCTTAGTAGCTGGGGCGGTGGCATTGGCCCGGCCGTGTCGAAGCATGGTATCATGATATGTGAGGTAGCATAACCCCTCTCGCACAGCACGTGAAAGTCCACGCTTCAATTGTGCTTAGAGCAATCAGAAGCCCCCCAGTGCCCTTACCAGGCCGTATGACCGCCGTCAATTACCAAATTACTCCCGGTCATGAAACTGCTCGCCTTGCTCAGGAGAAATAATGCGGCGCCCTTGAACTCGTCTGGTTGTGCAAGACGCTTCATCATGTTCTCGCGAGCCCACAATTCCCGTAGCTCTGGCTTCTCCTCAAAGGTTTTCTCTACCATCGGCGTCATTATATGACCGGGGCTGATCGAATTGACTCGGATGCCCGGGCTGCCGTCTTCTCTGGCAGCGCTCCATTCCATGGCCAGACTTCGGGTCAACTGGATGAGCGCGGCCTTTGACGAGTTGTATACAGGCGAAGACATGCCCTTATTGGCTACTAGGCCGGACATACTGGCAATGAAACAAATGCTGCCGCCGCACTTATACTTGAACATCATTTGAGCGGCGGCCGAAGCTGTCTCGAGAGCTGCGGTGAAGTTCGTCGCAAGCATCGTGCTGGCATCCTCCGCGGTGTATTCCATAGCAGGCGTGATTTGCAAGATCCCGGCTGCCACAATGACTCCGTTCAACTTCTGGTGCTCATCTGCTATCTCTTCGATGGTACGTTGAAGGTGTGCCGTGTCCCGCACGTCCTGCTGGCGATAGACCAAGTCACCACCCCATTCGGGAACGACGCGTCGTTGTGCTTCTTCCCATTCTTCATCAGGCTCTTCAGCGCGATCTAGGCAGTATACTTTCAAAGTGTTAGGAACAACCAAAGCATGAACGCATGTCGAGAGCCACATACCTTTGCCTCCGGCTTCGACGAGTGCCTCGGCCAATGCCAGGCCCAGTCCTCTAGCGCCGCCAGTGACCACATACGTTTTGCCCAGCAAGTCGAAGCCAGAAAACCGTACGTTGTCCACCTCGTTATTTCTGAAGTCCATTGGCATCTTAATGCATTATAGAAGGTGATTATTGCGGTGATAGGACCGTTTTAATTCCACTTTAAGACCTGGATACAGGAACCAGGGACTCTGCGAGGACATGAACCTTTTAAATATTCACCATTTAGATTGCCCAACACCAAAACCACAAGACGGAACCAGGATATGAACCTGTTATTTGAACGGATCTATTTGTCTTAATTGGTAATGATGCGAGCGTCATGTAGACGTATGCGTAGCGATCAACTGATGTACATGTTTACTGCAGCGCCCTGATTTGTTCCCCCACATCCAAAGATGGAGAGACCCCATGATCGTCAGATCGTCGTACCAATGAAATTTAGAGGCTCGCACGAGTGATGTCAAACTTCTAACTTTGCAATTACGAGGCTAGCCCATAAATCTCTCATGTTAAAGATCGGCGTTCTGGTGGCCGATGACTGACGGCGCTATAGCATACGTTGCAAATAAGACCCCGATCGCCTCACAGCTCTTGCATTCTGCGAGTGGAAGCAAGTTTAAGTACAGCTGGAAATCAACGAACACTTGCTGTCAGACGCGGTGCAGGAACCCAAAATAACGCATCTCATATGTTCACTGAGGAGAGTTCTCAGTCACCGAAGGGATAAGCATGTAACACCTGCCCGTAGTACAACTCTGCATCCTTGGAGGCAAGGAACACGTAACTGGGTCCAATCTCGCTAGGCTGTCCCGGTCGACCCAGCTGCGACTTCTTACCGAACCCTTCCATCTGCTCCGCCGGTCTGGAGGCTGGTTGAAGAGGGGTGTGCACGGGACCTGGCGCGACTGCGTTGACTCTGATCCCTTTGGAAACCAGCTGCTTCGACAGGGATTGGGTGAAGGACGTGATGGCGCCCTTTGTGGCTGCATAGTCAACCATGGCGGGCGTTCCTCTGAACGCTACCGTAGACGTCGTGTTGATAATGCTGTTCAAGCTTAGCAATATGCCATCATGAGCCCTTGACATCAATGCTTACGAGCCCCCCTTCTCCATATGCGGAAGCGCATACTTGGTCATGGCAAACATCTGCAAAATATTGCTGCGAAATGTGCTCTCGACATCCTCCAGGTTTCCTCGAAGTTTTCGCACATGACCTGCTTCGAGGCGTTGTTGACGAGGACGTGGATGATGCCGAATTCGTCGACATGCTGCTTGACTGCGCGTTGGCAGGTTTCGTTATCCATCAGATTTCCTGCGATAAGCAAGCACTTCTTGCCCTCTTTCTCAACCATGTCCTTGGTTTCCTCCGCGTCGTGCTGCTCCTCAGGGAGATAGACAATGGTGACATCCGCCCCCTCGCGAGCGAAGAGCACGGCAACAGACCGGCCAATGCCAGAGCTGAAGGGCAAAGTTAGTGGAAACGGTGGCCAGATATGAAGGTTACTAACTCTCCGCCCGTGATCAGGGCTTTGGTGCCACGCAGTTTATCGGCTGCTCTGTACTCATGGAACCGGTCCTTGCCCTCGAGTTTCGTGGCCTCACTTGTCGGCTGCATGTCTTTCTCCAACCTAGAGGCAATTAGCATACTCATTTAGATGCTTGTTGTCATATCTGGGAATGTGAACCCACCCGGGCAGATTTTGAACCTGGGGCTCAGTGACTGGCTGGAACTGTCCGTCTTTGCCTGACATATTGACTGTGGGCGCTCTCAATCGATTTGTATGACTTGTGAATGATCTCAACAGTAATAGTAATGTGGCCTACAGAACCTACAACTGGCGCCTTTATATCTGATTCATCCGGAGTTTTCGAACCGGAGGTCATGTGGCGGGACGACGACAGTGCGGTGGCAATGGTATCATCGATGATGAAATGACGTCGCCACGCATCATTCTGCCTCCAGCCATTTCGTTCCGTGGCAGCAACGCAATTCCGGGATGACGGCATGTGATAAACAACGGAGAAATGAAGCACGATCAAGAAATAGTGTGAAAATTAACTAATACTCTACCGCGACCGACCATCTTTGCATCAGATTATCATGGTTCATTGTTGGTAACGCTTTCAATGTCGGTGCGCACCTACAGTGTCGTCACCAACGCGATGATAACACCCTTCGCCTACCTCGACGTGAGCCAGAATCTCAACGTGCAGTAGCGGAAGAAATCACGCCTTGAGATCGAAATCTGTAGAAGCACATTTCTGACATGTAGAAAATCCGAAAGCAATTTTTGGTTAAATGTATCCAGTTCACACTTCCTCATTGTGTGTTTTCTGCAAAGGTCTTTGGCCATTCGCGGATGTTGTACACACCCTAACGTGCGACCATAAATTGGCGACAGTTTGCGTCGGCTATTAGAGCTCCCAGAATCTGTGCTGGATACACAAGAGCCTACGTGGGTGACTCCTGTCTGTGCGAAGGTCTTTGCGTATAGGAGCTATCTGAATGTGCATATCACGAGGTTAAGAATGAGTCGCACAGCGTATTTAAAAGCAAAGCAATTTCTTAAATACAATCCGAAGTCGAGATGAAAATGTCGGACTGGCTTCACCCCTTACAGCCTGGAGCCACCCAATGCCAACTTGCTGACCCGGTCGGTGGCATCCAACGCTCCCTTCCCTTTCGCCGCAATCTGACTCGGTGTAATTGAGAATGCGGGAGGCACGTCCATAACCGGATTACACTCGAAGAAGTGACGCGGGCGCAGTAAAAGAGTGATGGGCTCGGCCGGCATGACGGGAAAGTCTTCTGGAGCTGGGAAGTGTGTAATGCCGAACGTGTGCCACAGCACTACGTCTGTATTGTCCACAGACTCGCTGCCGTCACCGATCCATTCCGTGATACCGCGGGACGGCTCACCAGAGGTTTGGGGCACGTGGACTCCTGCAGGATAAAGTTGGTCGTCGGCATCTGCAACACTGGTCAGCGTTCACGAACTGGCAGAGCAGTGGGGAGGGGATCGTGGCTACATTTGGTGACGTGTATGGCATGTCTTGCGAACGCAGCTCTCTTCCAGACGAGAGACCCTTCCTTGGGTAGCAGACCAGGAACCTCTCTGCTGACCAGCTTGTACGATACGGGCTTGCCGCTGTGTGGATGGAGTTTGTTCTTGTTGATCATGTCCCACGTCCTTGACGTGGCTCCGTTGTAGTCGGTCATGGCTTGAGCAGTCGTCTCGAGCCTCGTGCGCTTGGCATAGAAGACATTCCCGTAAAAGTTCTCTGGGCTGCCAACCGGGGCACTCGATGCAACAGCGTCAACCATGTCGACTGAATTGTTCGAACCGTCAAGATTCGGGTTGATGCGAAGGCAGAAAAGATGCTGGTGGTTGTGGGCATTGACCCCTGCTCTGTATCAGCGCGGCTCCATCATGGAAGACAATTGTAAGCATACCGCGGTGTACTTCGGTACCCCATCCATGGGTATCTTCACCGGGATTCATGACGTATGTGTTGAGGATACCCGTCAGCCTGATGTCGGGCTGGATAGTTCCATCTTGCTACTGTGGTGTCAGTTGGGGGTTCCTTGTAGGCACGGGCTCGTCGATAGCTTACATGAAAAACCCACTAGTTTCACTGTTAGCTTCTTCTTGTGCAAGAGGAGCTTGACTGACTTACCTGGACGGCATATTCATAGTTTGCGGCTGTGAACACCTGCTGCAGAATGAGCTTCCTGGCGCGGGTCACGATGGTAGAGTCGTCCCTGAAGTCAGTATGCTTGAACAAGATGCCGTCATCCTCCTCGTGGATGCAGATTGCGTTCTTGATCTTCCGGACCGCGCCTGTTCTAGTAGGCATGTGAGCGTCGAGGTAGTAGATCATGCCCTTGCAGTCACAGCCCAAGGATAGGCTGTTGGTCAAGTAACCGGCACCGTATTCACCGAGGTCAAAGGCGTGCTTTCGGTGGTGAGGCTTCTCTGGATTGCCGCTATCATAATTGAGCAGGCGTCCTTTGTAGGGTGAAAATGATGTGGACTCACTAGGGTACAACCATCTCAGCGAGAGACATCCTGTAAAAGATGGGCCGAACGGTGCCCTTGTCGTTGAAGGTGATGTTGTTGAGGACGATGCCCTCTCGATAGTTGAATCCGATGTGGAACCGCCAGTTCTGCCACTCGAGCTCTCTGCCGGTTCCTACAATCTTGAAAGAGACTCCCTCGGGCTGCGTGATGTTGATTGGCTTCAAGTCCTTCCTGTAGCCCCCCTGCTTCTCAATCGCAAGATGATGGTATTCCAGTGGCGGGTTTCTAACCACGGGTCGTCGGATCTTGGGGATGTCAATGGCAATGACCTTCTGGTTGATTGGGTCCCAAATAGGGCAGAAATCCAGAGGGTACTGATACTGGCAATTATCAGGTTCTGGTCGGAAGTACATCAGAGCCTGCTGAAGCCGTTGGTCGCTGCCAAATCGTTCATCGTAGCCGATGGTCCAAGGATCGCAAAACACTTTGTCCATCTCATCTCGATGGATGCCACTGATGACGCATTGCTCAATCACCTTGGGGTCTATGCGACAGCCATGCTCGACCGAGGCAAGTTCGTCCAGCGTGATCTACACCATGTCAGCACTCGGGACATCGAGCCCGAATCGGCGGACTGACAATCGGCTGCTGCCCATGAACAGGCTTCCATTCGATGATTTTCGGCCCCGAAATGTTGACTAGACCTTCAAACACCTTCCCATCGGGCTTGATGATAACCACTTCGGCAACACGAGCGGGTCTCGCAGCTCGCCGAGGATTCTCGAGCCAAGGCTTCATTTCGGCTTTCCTTGGCTCCTGCAGCGTGACGACATGGAAGTTGACGTTGCCATGACTCTTCTTGACGAATTGAGTGACCAATTCAATCTCCGGTCCCGAGAGCGGGTCGAATGGGTGAGGGCCAGAGAGGGACATGATGGTTGAGGGTAACGAGCCGTGACTATGCTTGGGAGGTCCAATGTTGTTTGATGCAAAGGAGTCTGACCGGCGCTTATCAACAAACAGGCGAGAAGGTCGCCAGTTATGTACTGGTGTATGCGTCCGAAGCAGGGTCCACCCTTACTCAGCGATTCAGCGGAAAGTAGCTGAGATCTCGTGTCAACCGGCTATGGTTCCTTAGGTCCGGTGCTGCAAGACAATTCCTTTCATCCGTAACACGACAGGATGTCCTTAGGGCGACTCAAATGATCGAGTCCAGGCATTGTCTGTCACATACTGACACGGGGTCCACGGACCGCGTTCCCCGCACTGAGATCGGGGAAGAATTCCGTTGACACATGGGGTAAAAACAGACGCCAGGAAAAGACTAATCGGGAAAAAATACACGCAAGGAAAGCAGGCAAATCAGGAAAGACGGCATTGAGGGCTGGACTGAGGAGAGTACCTGCAGCCGCTTCAATTGGTGCAACAGTTAAGCTTAAGCCCTTCATTCCAGCGGTGACATCAGCTCATGGTATGCATATCACCCGGGGCATATCACCCTTCCATCGACAGTTCGATCCATGGCCCAAGTCCAGACATTGCGGCACGAATTCTCTAGGCCTATCACTTCTAGCTGCGACTGCCTCGGGAGTAGTGACCAAGCGGCAGATCCATCTGCGTTGACCATATGCTTGATAAGGCCCACGGATAGTAGTCTAACTCTACCGCCGCATGTCGTAGCTATCGCGTACCTATCAATCCCCTCTCCAGTGATAAGCCCCGAACAGCGGGCAGCCAAGTCTGGACGAGGACGAAATAGGAAATTTCATACGGACACGCAAATTCTGTCCCAACCAGGCTTAGATTGGGGTTTGGCCAAGTTTACCCGATTATGGTTTAGGCTCTGATTCGCCCCTCAGCGGCGGACCGCTATCGCAGCAAGTACAAAAGCCGGCCGGTGTTCGGCGTTCAGCCCATCGTGGGGTTGCAGGTCGCCCACGATCGGAGCAGCGCGAGGGGATCGAGGCTGACCCCGTGCCTGGCAGAGACCATCAGCTCAACAAGGCGACGGGTCTTGACTCCTTGGCAAAGTTGTTGCCCACCTGATACACAACTCGCGCGGAGAGAACTGGGAGCCGAGGTGTCCGAACCAGCACTTCAGAGAACTGGAGGGTTCACCTCGAGCATTGCCTTTACATGTACATGAATCACATGGCGCAGATACGCGAGCCACTTGGAGGTTGGAAGCTGCCAATAATCAACAAACGATTCTCCAACGCTCCACAGGTCATGTCATGGAAGCCGGTTCGGCAATCTGTATCCCCTAGCCCGGCAGCCCCGCGTTTAGCCACGCGGGGACACTTCGTCTGTGACCAACACCGTGGGCGGGGCTTTCTTCATCATCTGTCACCTGTGTTTGTTCCTACCGTTCCTGCATCTCTCCATGGCTTCGACGACTTCCGGTACCGGTCAGTTCCTAGTCTTGGATGACCTGGTGTTTCCCACCTCTCTGAAGAGACCCAGTAACAAGGTCAATCGCCGACGGCCCAAGGCGAAGACTGGCGTGCCCACGCGATCTAGGTCGGGGTGTGTGACGTGCAGAGCCAAACACGTGCGTGATACACCGGCGCCTGTACCTTGAGGTTGTAAAGACGTTTGGAAACTGACTTGAGCCAGACAAAATGCGATGAGACGAAGCCAGGATGCATCGTGTGCACGTCCAGGGGCGCCAGGTGCGGAGGGTATGGTCGCGACATCCAATGGTCTACCAAGCATGAGAAGCATGCACGTCTCGCCGAAGACCAGGCCTCGAGGCAGTCCAATGGCGGGAGTGTGAGCGGAGGTTCTACGAGGTTTGAAGGCCAACGCCAATCGAACTCGATATCGGCAACTTCACCTTCAACTCCGATGCCCATTATGCCCGAGCCTGCAGTTGATGGCGACGAAATGAGCTGGGAATCATACCAGCAGTTCATTTATGGCACAGGCCTGTCGTCGCATTTCAGTTGGAGCAAGCAGTTCGACAGTCCAGGCCACAACACGGAGTGGGAGAACTACAGCCAGCCCAGCCGCCAATCGAGCTTCGGCATGCCAGCATCAGAGGGCCAGATCAGTCCAGCGGCCCTAATGTCTTCCGAAAACACAGACGATCTTCTATCGGACGACTCTGCGAGTCTCTCCATCTCTCCTATTCGGCGACAATCCGGGCCTTCGGTCATTCCGCCCACGCTCACGCACGTCCCGTCACTACTCATCAACTACTGGTTTCAAGACGTCTGCTCCGTGTGGTCGGCATATGACTCCCACATCAACCTGAACCGCACAATAGCAACTGCGCTCTGGCCCAATTCGGAAACCGTGTTGACCTGTCTTCAGGGCATGTCGGCCGCCTTCCTGGCGACAAAGATACCCTACATGAAGCAGACGTCGATATCCATGATGAAGAGCGCGACGATGGCCATCAAGACGGAGCTGGCGGTCGTCAAGCTCTGTCCACATTTCGCCTCTCTACCCATGAGTCTCCTTTTTTCTCTGTTCTGCGTCGGCACTACAATCTGCTGGCTCGATGCAGGTCAACTGGGGGTTCCTTTCCTGCGAGAAGCCAAGGCTCTCCTGTCGCGCGTGAATCGGCAGAAGCGAAGCCTTTGCGACGAGGATCGAAAACTGTTGAATTTCTTCAACAAGAGCTCGATCTACTGGGAAATGCTTCTCACGGTAGTTACCTACAATGGTTCGGAGAACATAGCAGAAGAAGTGGACGAAATTGAGTATCCCGACGCCGATGATTCACCCACTGCCGAGCCGGCAGACTCCGACGCCGACGAGGCACCACACCCTTGGACTGGTATCTCGACCACCGCTGCGCGACTCTTTACGCGGGCCATGAAACTATGCCGGAGCTTCCGGCACAAGATCAAGCACCAGAAGGGGGTCACGGCACACGACCTCAGAGTTGCTCTGGGACAGATTGAGGAGGCAAAGGGTATTGAGGAGCAGCTGCTGCGATTGGATTTCGAATCCATGGATAATTTGGGAGATACTGGAGATGAGAACACGCCATGTCAGCACCTCGTCAAGGCCGGCGAGGCATACCGGCTGGCAGCATTGTTGCACCTCTATCAGACCTTCCTAGACTTGGTTGCGCTACGCCTACCAGGAGGACCTTCAGCGGAGCGGAATGGCCAGGTGCCGTGGGACGACTGGATCATCCCCCTGAGTCTCCGTCTGGTAAAGATTCTGGAGCAGCTCCCTCCTGAGTCGGGCAGCAAGATGGTTCAACCACTACTCTGCATCACGGCCAGCAGTGGGCTCAGACTCAAGCAGCCAACGGCTCGTCCAGGTACCGCCTCTCCGCCGCAGCAGATTTCAGCCGCCATGGAAGCAAGCAGCCCCGGTTCCGAGGAGGAGTGTGACATCTCGGAGTACATCAGCCGCCTCAGCCAGGTGCACCAGGTTGTCGACCACGACACCACGCTGACCGAGTCGTGCCTGGAGGTTGGCAACGCGCGGCATTTCATCCTGACGCGACTCAATATTCTGGAGACTGTCCTACCGCCGAAGCCGATCGTCATGGCGAAGAGTCTGGTCCAGGCCATCTGGCAGGCGTATGATGCTGAGCCGCCGGGTGCCAATTCGGTGCATTGGGTGGATGTTATGGAGAGGCAAGACTTGCGCTCGCTGTTTGGATAGACAGAACATAGAGATGGCGTTGGAAACGCTCGGGACTCCGTATGGATCGATGGTCATGGACATGACGGCCATGTTAGACGAAAGATGAAACATTACACCCATGGCCACATTTCACTGTGTTAACAAGAGCAATGCGGGTTGTCGAAAATGTCAATTGCCAACCAACGCCAGTCGTATCTACAACGAATATGCATGTCATGCCACGCCCAGCCAGCTTGAGCCTCTTCATCGCCATCTACAGTCTACGCATGCTCCTGGTGCAGCGGCTCGTCGCTCCTCGCCTCCTTCTTCTTCCCCTCGCCCCCCGTCTCGCCGCTCAGCGCGCCCTCGCCCTCCGTCTCGCCGCTCAGCGCGCCCTCGCTCTCCGCCTCGGCCGCCGCCTCCAGGTCCACGCCGGCCTTGCGGCGGATGCTCGCCATCTGCTCGGCCGACGGGGGCACCCAGCTCGTGCTCTTCCAGGGCGTCACGCGCTCCAGGTACATGGTGTCGATCTCCTCGAGGGTGCGGCCCTGGCCCTCGACGACGAAGAAGTAGACGAGCCACACGGCGGCGAAGTTGCAGGCGGCGAAGACGTAGCCGTAGCGGAAGTCGATGGCCTTGAAGATGAAGGGTGAGAAGAAGCCGATGAGGAAGTTCCAGATCCAGTTGCTCGCGGTGCCCAGCGCCATGCCCTTGGCGCGGTAGCGCGAGGGGAACAGCTCCGCCTGGATGGTCCAGATCATGGGGCCCCAGGTGGTGGCGAAGCCGAGGATGAAGAGCGACGCGAAGACGATGAGCACGATGCCCGGCGTCGGCGTCGCCGCCGGGTTCTCGAGGTCGAGCATGAAGTGGCCCACGGAGGCGAAGATCATCAGGCAGATGAACATCCACACCGAGCCGACCATGAGCGACTTGCGCCGGCCGTAGTGCTCGACCAGGTACAGGCCGATGAAGGTGACGACGAAGTTGATGGTGTTGAGGATGATCTGCGTGATGAAGCTGTCGATCTGCACCGAGCGGAAGATGGTGGTGCCGTAGTAGAAGAAGTAGTTGGCGCCCGTCAGCTGCTGGAACATCTGCAGCGCGACGCCGAGCGCGATGCGGTAGGCCATGCGCGGCGCGCGCCACATGCCGACGAACTCGGCGGCGGCGCCCTTCTTGACCTTGTCCTCGGCGCGCAGCTTGCCCTCGATCTCCTCGATCTGCGTGTGCACGGCCCAGTGGCGCTCCGTCGCGCCGTAGACGCGGCACAGCGTCGCCTTGGCCGCCTCGGCGCGGCCCCGGCGGTAGTCGAAGCGCGGCGTCTCCGGGAAAGCCAGGATGCCGAAGCCCAGCGCGATGGTCCACAGCCAGCCGAGCCCGATGACGACGCGCCAGCTCGCCGAGCTGTCGGGCTGGTGCGTCACGGTGCCGTAGTTGAAGCACGCGGCGAGGAAGATGCCCATGGTGATGAAGAGCTGGTAGGCGCACACCATGGCGCCGCGGATCCACGGCGGCGCCGTCTCGGCCTGGTACATGGGCACGATGAGCGACAGCCCGCCGACGCCGAGGCCCGCGACCAGCCGTCCGATCATGACCTGGTACCAGGCGTGCGCCGCGGCGATCTGCACGACGAAGCCGACCGAGGTGACGGCGCACCACAGCGAGATGCTGGCGCGGCGGCCGATGCGGTCCGCGATGGGCGCGCCGGTCAGGGCGCCGATGAGCGTGCCGATGGACAGCAGCGCGACGATGAGCCCGGAGCGCACCGTCGAGAAGTACTTGGCGCCCTGGTCGTTGGTCTGGCCGAAGCGGTCGAGGAAGTCGGGCATCTCGAGGAAGCCCGAGATCTGGCCCGTGTCGTAGCCGAAGCTGGCCCCCGTCGTCAGCTGCGCGCTCATGCTGGAGTCCGGTACGCGGTTGGCTAGGTGCACTTACATGAGGCCACCCATGGACACGAGCGCGCCCATAGCCAGCGACCGTCCCGTCAGGCGCGGCAGCGGCGAGTAGTCGAGCCCGGCGAGCGACCCGCGCACCCCATCCGGCCGGCGCTGCTCCGACGACGGGTCGTGCTGGTCGAAGCGGACGGTCATGAACCCGCTCTTCTTCATGGTGGGCGGCTGCGTGGTGCCGACGCCGATCTCGAGAGCAACGAGCAACGATGAAACGGAGACGTCGAGAGGTGGTGATGGCACGGGAAAGGGATGTAAGTGGATGGCGTGTCAGTGGATGGCATGTAAGTGAAAGGCATGTATTTCAGCGAGCAAGTAAGCACGACGAGGAGCGCGGCTGCACGGCAGGGGGATATATAGGCACACTACAAACAGGCTTCCCGGCTTGCATCGTCATAGAGGGGGGTGCACAGGCACACTCGACCCTCCCGCACTCCGGCGTGGTCCATCCCCGAGCCCCAGCGCAAATGCCGGGGTCTCCAGACGCGCCCCAGCGCAGCGCAGCGCATCGAAATCGGTCCGTTTGCCCCTGGGGAGCAGCAGAGCAGCAGCACACAGCGAGTGGAACCGGGGGCCACGGGGTCAGTTGATGATCGTGGGAAGCACCTCGCGGTGGACGGGGGATCCGGCACGCCCGGCAGACGGAGGATGACGTCGTCGCCGGGGAGGCGCCGAGCCGGGATCCGCCGTCCCACGATGGTTTCTGCCGTGGAGTCGTCGACTCTGCGCTTCGATGACCCGTCCGGTCGAGCCGGTGCCGTCAGCGGAGGCGTTTTTGAAAAACCGCGCACGTCACAGGACCGGCGCAGCGGTCCCGAGTTGAGGCGAGGCGAGTGTTGTGCCGCTGCGGTGGCCCGACTGGGATGGTTCACGAGTCGTGGCGATCATGCAGCCTCACGCGCAAGCGAACATCTATGAACTTGGTGTTGGAATAGGACATGAAAGAAGCTTCGGATAACTCTTCAACAACAAGAACTACCAGAAGGGAGCCGAGTTCTCTCAGTGTTTAGAATTGAGCAAAAAAAATAAAAAATAAAAGCCTCTACACAGATTTGAACTATGGACCTTTGTGTTACAAGCACAACGCTCTAAACCCCTGAGCTACAGAGGCTACTGTGGGTTTGCTTCCGCAAAGATGTCTTATCAAGGTGCTCAGCTCGAGCTCCACACACGCATCACGGCATATTTTAGCCAGTATGTGCCAAGGAACAGCGATCTACTAGTACATGGAGCTCTGTAACTTGCGGGTTTATGGGCAACGGGGTTTTTGACTGATTGAATTGCTGCCGCCCTGGCGTCGCGCGCATATCTCGTAGCGACAGTCCCCCTCTAACAATTACCACGGGTTCGCCACCATTACCACCTCTGCATCAGAAGAATCTTCCAGTCTCATACATACTCTCTTCCTATCGCTGCCGTCTAATCTGCCGCAGCTATGCAATGATGCCAAAATAACCCACCCTGCTCGGAAGTAATGCACAAACGTGCCTCCCGTGCACGCCCGTCTACAGCAGAATCCCGTGCGCCGCACGCCAGTCGAGTCTATGCCTGTCTATCCTTTCCGGCGCTCCGTCTACTCAAGTCGTCTTTCGTGATCCCGCCAGCGCCCGAGTCACCCTCTAGATGCGCCCTCACGTCTCCCCTGCGGGGATCTGGCCCTCGACCGTGCTCAGCGCGGCGAGGTTGACCTCCCCCATCCGGCCCGAGCCCCCCGGCCCCTCGGCGCCCGCGAGCAGCGAGACGCACTCAATCACGTCCTCGGGCTCGAGCAGGTGCCACTTGGCTAGCGTCACCTTGGTGCTCGCGCCGACGGTGACGGTGAAGACGTGGTCCGGCTTGAGTATCGGCCCGGATGCGCCGCTGAGGCTGCGGAACATGTCCTCGTCGGTAAAGTCGTCGCCCATGCACAGCGCAAACTCGACCTTGCCCGGGTTGGGGTCCTGCTCCGACGGCTCCGCGCTGGGGTTGTGGTAGGTGGCGATGAGGCGCTTGGCAATCTCGCCCTTGTTGATAAACGTCGGCCGCACCTCGATGTTGGCCTTGCCCGGCATCACCTCGACGTCCCACTTGCTGCCGACGCCCGCCTCGAGCTCCTTGTGGCACTCGCGCGACATGTGCACGCCTTGCTCGGGGTCGGCGAGGCGGTAGTGCCAGGTCAGCGCGCAGCGCTTGCGTTCGATAAACGACCCTGCGGACATCAGCGACGCGTTCTACATCAACGGCACTCGAGAGGAAGACTCACCCGGCACCCTGTCCGTGTACTTTTGAAACACGTCCATGACCTCTGCCTGCCACCCCATGTCGAACTTTTCCGCCAGGTTCACCCAGTCCTCGGACCCGGGGTCCCTCATGAAGCTGCCGTGCTCGGCCGAGAAGCCCAGCTGCGAGATGTGGCCCAGGTGCTGCTTGAGGAACTCCTGGTCCCGCCCCGAGATGATCCAGACCGCGTTCCTAGGGTCGGCCGCCAGCAGCTTCAGGGAGTGGATGATGCGCTCCGAGGGGATGGCGGCGCTGGGCTCGCGCACAATCGGCGTCAGCGTGCCGTCGTAGTCGAACATGAAGAGCCGCTTGCTGGCCGAGCGGTACTGCGACAGCAGGGTGGCGCGGTCCAGCAGCGGCGTCGCGTTGGCCGTGTCGGCGTCGCCCAGGACGTTGTACACCTTGCGGATGAACTTGTTGATCCAGGACTGGACGTTGTGCGTCGTGACGTGGTGGAACAGGCTCTGCTGCATGACGGTGCGCCGCTCGTCGGACATGGTCAGCGCGCTGTTGATCTTCTCGGCGACGCCGCTCAGATCCCAAGGGTTGATGTGGATGGCGTCGCCCAGGCTGCCGGCGGTGCCGCTGAACTCGGAGAGGATGAGGGGCCCGTGGCCCTGCTTCTGGCACACAATGTACTCGAGGCTGGTCGTGTTCATGCCGTCGCGGACCGACGTGATGAGGCCGATGTCGCCGGCGCGCAGCAGGGCAAAGTACTCGTCCTGGTCCAGGTACTGCGGGTAGTGCTGCACGGGCGTGAAGCCCAGGCTGCCGTACTGGCCGTTGATCTTCATGACCAGCTCGTTGACGCGGCTGGCGATCTTGTTCTCGGGGTCCTCCCTCTCGGCGTCGACGCTGGTCGGGGACGTGACCTGGATGAGGACGACCTTTTCGCGCCACTCCGGGTACATCTCGAGGAAGCGCTCAAACGCCTGCAGCTTCTGGGCCACGCCCCTGACGCTGTCGAGCCGGTCGCGGCCGACGATGATCTTCTTGCCCTCGTACATCTTGCGCAGGGCGTCGTACTTTTCGTTGACCGAGTCGGCCCAGGCGAACCGCTCGACCTTGGTGGCGTCGATGCCGATGGGGAAGACGCCGACCTGGACGCGGGTGCCGTAGGCGTCGATGCCGAGGGTGTCGGAGGGGAAGCCCAGGACGCGGGTGCAGCAGCTCAGGAAGTGGCGCGAGTAGCTGTAGGACTGGAAGCTGACGAGGTTGGCGCCCAGCATGCCCTCGAGGACCTCCTTGCGGCGCGGCAGGCAGCGCAGGAACTCGCTGCTGGGGAAGGGGGAGTGCAGGAAGAAGGAGATGTACATGTTGGGGATGCGCTGGCGCAGCATGCTGGGCAGCAGCATCAGGTAGTAGTCGTGGACGACGACGATGTCGCCGGGGCGGTAGGCCTCGATGATCTTGTTGGCGAACTTTTGGTTCATGCGGTAGTAGTCGGCCCACTGGACGCGCTCCTTGCGGCCGTCGGTGGGCTCGTGCTGCTTGTAGTGGAAGAGGGTGTAGAGGTCGTGCTGGGCGTAGCGGCGCCAGCGGGCCTGGTCGCGCAGCATGACGGCGCCGTCGGCGGCGGCCTCGGAGTCGTCGGCGAGCCACACGGGGATGGTGCGGATGGTCTCGCTGTGGGAGAGCTGGTACTCGAGGCGCGCCTGGTCCTCGCGCGAGATCCAGAGGCCGTCGACGGGCGGCGGCGTGGGCAGCCGGGTGCTGGCGTCGACGGGGACGGGCGCCGAGAGGGCGTTGAGGGACGCGGCGCCGAGCGTGGTCGCGGCCCGGGGGGAGTCTGGCGGCGCGGCAGAGGCATTCTGGGGGTGCTCGATCTCGCCGGTCCAGGCGACGACGGTGTGGTTCCAGGGGGTGGCGGCGGAGGAGAGGTAGGCGAAGGAGTCGGAGAGGGCGGACTGGCCGCGGCGGGGCGTGAGGTCCTGGGCGAGGTCAGCACGGCACGGCTCGGGGCGGGCAAGGGGCGAGGGCGAGGGACGCCGGACGCACCCAGTCGGCGCCCTGGTGGTAGGTCAGGGCGTGGGGGATGTTGAAGGTGGCCGAGATGATGTTGCCGCTGAGGGCCAGGTCGGGGTTGGCGGCGCGGATGTCGGTGAGCGACTCGCGGCGCGCCATTGCTGCGGTGCGTCGCGACGAGCGGTGCGAGGCGGCGGCAGAGGCAGAGGCGGACGCAGAGGCAGAGGCGGGATCGCGGACGGCAGCCGAGGTGCGGTGGTTGCAGAGAGGAGCCTCGTGGTGGGCGTCCGAGGAGGCGCCCCTGGGGTGGCCGCGGATGAGGGGTATGACGATGCTGGGGTCCACCCGCTGTGGAAAGTAGCTGCCGCCGCCATCGCACGGGCTCTGATTGGCGTCTGCATCGCCATCGCCATCGCCATCGCCAGCCTCACGAAGCCGCAGGCTCGCGCTCGCCGCTCGCAATCGCCGGCCGCGGGCGAGGAACGGCGTTACTGCCGGGGCCGCGGGCGACTCGGCGGGGTCGGGGTCGACGTACGTCGAGGCCTGGATCCCGGGGGTGATGGCGTCGTACAGCTGCTGCTGGGAGAGGGTCGGCGCATCCAGGCCCTGGCGGAGGCGCAAGTCCAGCAGCCCCGTCCGACTCTGCTGAGCATCGACGTTGCCGGGGTCATCCTGCTGGGGCTGCTGGAGCTCCTGCTGTCCCTCGTCCTCGCCATCTCGACCCGCGGCACCCGTCGTCAGCTCGTCCGCCATGGCCCGATGCAGCGCGAGCTCAGGCTGGTGGGAAGCGCCAACGCCAACCAACGGTGGAGATACGGCTGGCCAAAGTCAAACTCGGAGCGTTGGACTCGGCCGATGCGTTTGCTGCGAGTGAATGAAGGAGGTTGAAAGCAGCAGAAGGAGAAAGATGCCTGCGCCGACCAACAAATAATGTCGCAACGCCTGGTCCGTTGGCCACCTACGTAACAGCTGGCGAGGGCCAACTTTCCAACTTCTACTCCCAGCTTCCAACTTCCAGGACCAACCCCGGGGAAAACTGGGTCACCGGACGACATGCCCCGCGAAGCTGCACTGGCCAGCGGGGTCTGTCGTCTGTCAGCCCAGAGCTGGAGGCATGAGAAGACGTACGAGTACGAGCGAGACGCCGTCGCCTCGACTCCGTACGTACGCTCTTGCACGCGTGCGAGTACCGGCTCCGGTCATCTGCTGCTTGCGTGCCAACACTGCTGTGGTGTCTCCTTGGTGGAGCTGTCGGGCTGCAGCTATCGCGGCCGTTTGCTTGCTGGTGCGACCGTTTGGAACAACGGCACGTCAAGCAACGGAACACCATTACTCTCACGTTCACTTCACACAAATTATACAAGACGCAATGCTCTACCGAGGCAGATGCACTTGACTGACTGTTGCCTGTTGGCTTGGTGCTGGTCAGCTGACGGTGCACGTGACTCCGCGAACACCTCCTCTACCTCACTCCACCTTCTCGTGTCTTTTTCGGCGCGTCGGCTTCACCTCGCTTCAACGCGCCACGCATCCGGACATCCGCCGACAATCAGCCATCGTGAAGCTCTGGCTGGCATCATCGCGTCCTCGCAGCCATGTCGGCCTCGCCACCGCCATCGCCCTCGCAGCAGCACGCCAACGCCCACGCCTACGCCAGCAACGGGCTCGAGATCCTCCAGGCCGCCAGCGACGCCGCCCAGGCCATCCACAACCCCCAGGCCCTCCAGAATGCGGCCGCCGCGGCCTCGGAGGCTCTGCCTCCCGTCGCGGGGACTGCGCCGGGCTCGGGGACCGTGACGGAGATGCCGCATCACCTCATGGCCGGGTCCGCCGGCGTCGTGCGCGACCCGACCATCAACCCCAAGCTGACGCGCCTGCGCCGCGCCTGCGACATGTGCAGCATGCGCAAGGTCAAGTGCGACGACTCCAACGTGCCCTGCCGCCCGTGCCGCGAGCTCGGCGTCGACTGCACCTACCAGCGCGAGACGAAGCGGCGCGGGCCGCCAAACAAGCATGCTGAGGCAGCCAAGGCGGCCAAGCGCGCGCGCCTGGATCTGGGACCCGGCTCGGCGTTGGGAGCGGGAGCGCCAGCGGCGGCGGCATCGGCGGCGCCGTCGGCAGAGATTCCCCCTGGCCTGCCCGCCTCGCCGTCACCGCAGAACGCTGCCAAGGCGCTCATGGACATCTCGTCCGTCTCGGTCGACGGCGTCCTCGACGCCGAGACCATCGCGCCCATGCCCGTCCTCGAGCTGCTCGTCGACGACTTCTTCACCTACATCCACCCGCTGGCGCCCTTCCCGCACGAGCCCACCTTTCGCCAGTCGTTTGCGAACCGCGAAGACCGCACCAGGCCCGAGTTCCTGGGCCTGCTGGCGAGCATGGTTGCCGCCCTTGTCGCGTCGTTTCCGCGTAGCGCGAGGGAGCACCTCAAGGCCCAGCACGGCACCCATCTGTTCCCCAAGGCCGTCGTCATGATTGAAAAGTGTCGCGACATCGCCCTGCTCACGCGCGGGAGCAAGTGGGTGCTCAAGCAGCCCAAGACGCTCGACGACGCCGCCGCCAGCTACTTCTTGGGCCTGGCGTCCGGCTACACCCTCCAGTGGAACGCGTCGCGCCACTTCATGGCCGAGACGCTGACCCTGATCCGCGAGCTGGGCTTCAGCCGGCCCAAGCACCCTGGACATCTTCCCACCTTTGGCAACGACACCTCTTCTCCCGATCCGCTGCCGTTCAACCACGTCAAGGACCAGATCGGCAAGCGCATCTTTTGGTGTCTGCTGCTCGGTGTGCGGTGAGTGTTTCCCATTCCAAACATGACATCGAGGAAGCATGCTTATTCCTGCAGCTCCTTTTCGCAGCTCGGCGCGTCGCACACGGACCTGGTCATTGCGCCGTCGACGCCAAGCCTCCCGTATCCCTCGTACCCGGAGAATGTCGACGACATTTGCGTCCTGGCCAACGAAATCATTCACCAACCCGAAGGCACCGTGACCCTGCTGACCGGCTTCCGCTTCGGCATCAACATCTACACGACCATGAATGGCGTCGTCAGCCTGGAGCTGGCCTACGGTATGAGCACCCTGCCGTGGGCCGATCAGCGGCTTCTCTTGCGCGACGGTCTGCTCGCCGCCAAGAGCATCATCGACAACCTGCCCCCGGAGCTCCAGCTGGGCAACCACGGCGACGAGGCCAACTCGCTGGCCAGCCTCGACGAATCCGGCCTTCAGTACGTGCCGCCGGTGTGGCCCAACGCGCAGCCCGCCCACGACCTGCGCAACGTCATCAAGTCGCAGCCCCTACGGCGCCGCCAGCTGCAGTACGAGATTCAAAAAGCCAACATTTTCGTCTCGCAGCTGGCCACGCGATCCTACTTTGTCGAGCTGTACTTTAACCTGCGCGATGTCCACCTCAGCGACGAGCAGCACGACAACCCCGTGCAGGGAACGTCCGAGGAGGAAAAGGCTCTCGAGGACGCAGACGATAAGGAAATTCTCGACTTCATGTCCGACGAGCGCGAGCTCATCGTGCAGAACCTGCTTACCGTCCTGGGGTCCATCTCGCAGCGCAACCTCGAGCCCAACGGCGGCTCTCTCATCAACAAGATCCGACAGGTGGCGTCGACGCTGCTCAACGACGTCCCGGAGCGGAAGGGCCCGTTTGCCGTCAAGGCGGAGGAGGCGCTGTCGCAACTGATTGACGTGCTCATGAAGCTCGAAAAAACGGGACCTGCCGGGGAGAGTAGGGCAGCCGACCCCAGCCACATGACGGCCGAGGACGAGGAAGAGGAATTGCGGCACTGGGCCGACTTGCGCGACTACCAACTGCGGTTCGCCGCCAACGGGGGCTTTGCTGGGGATCTGTAAGCGTGGCGTCACGGAAATTGCAACGACATCTCTTGCAGCATGGACATGTCATGCTGAGACGGGATCGTGGCTTTGGTACGGACCAAGGCCGTGTAATAATACCTTGAATGAATACTTGCTATGATGGGGGCAGGGGAACAGAGGACGTGGTCCGTCATTCATAGCCTGCAGCCATGACCACAAACCTTGAACGTGGCGGTACCATCCTCAATCCCTGGAGCCGCCATACATCTCAAGCATCTCGACCTTGTGCTTGCGCATCCACTTCCACCCGAATATCGCCCACACGACGTCATTCCAGCAGAATATCCTGCCGGTCCATCGTCAGCAGGGTCTCTACCGCCAACGGCGCTGCCCTCGGGGAGAAGACGGGGAGCTCACATTAGCACCCCCATGAGGCCGATCATGCTCAAGCTCGCAAAGAGCGGCTGGGATGATAGCCGGCGCGCGACCTGCGCGGTGACGAAGCCGAAGCAGGCCGTCACGCCGAGGGCGACGAGGCAGGCGATGTTGGCGTGCACGATGTAGGGGATGCCGGGGCGCCCGCGGAGGATGCGTATGAGGGAGATGGTGACGGCGACGTCCCAGCAGAGGGCGATGAGAGCCTGTCAGACGTTAGTCCTCATTCTCCGCATCTTCATCAAAGCCCTCGCTTTTCCCTCCCAGCTGTTACAAAGAGGGAAGACATCGACCTACAATGATAAACGTCGCGTGCCATATCTTCCAGCACTCCCCCGCCGTGTGGTCGCACACGTCGTCGAAGAAGACGGCGTCGTAGATGAGGATGCCGATCGGGTTGAGCATGCTCGCGATGCGCAGCATGGCCGTCACGCGGAAGAGGAACACGGCGCTCGGCGAGGGCGGCGCGCGCGGCGGGAGGGGCACCGTCGTGCCCGTCTGGGAGGCCGTGACGGCGGCCGGGGTGAAGCCGCTGTTCGTGTTGGGCAGGGTGCCAGACATGGTGGCGGCGCGCGTAGAGATGTCGTGGTGTTGACGCGAGGCGGTGGTCATGGCGGGAGACGGATGGGTGTGGGAGCTGGGGTGGGAGGTGGGAGTGGACGTGCCTGCTGTGAGAGCGCAGGGATGCTGGGAAGGAAGCATAGCAAGTCGGTTCTTGAAGCATGACTTGGTCGTGATGCTTGTGTTGCGCCTGGATATGGAGAGCGGACTCCAGGGCAGGTCCGTTGTCACGACTTACACGTGGAGGCTGGACTGGCTGACTGGACGCCAGTCGCCCAATTCGCTTTGCTTCCTTAATGGTAGATGAACACAACTTATATACCACGAGTATTTCACTCTTGCATGATCTCATGCACATTTGCTCTCAAGTTGTGCCCTGGTGCGTCGTCAGACTACAACTGCCTTCGGGCCTCTCGCCCGAAACAGCATCACCACGCCCACGCACCAAACCTCGACCTCCTCAAAGTTCCTCCTCAGCCCCTCCTCAAACACCCCCGCCCCGTCACGCGCGTTGCCAAATATCCCCCGCCAGTTATGCGCCGCCATGACCGCCCTCGCGAGCCAGCCGACCGGCCGTCCGCGGCCCAGGATCGTCGCCCCGACGAGCACGCCCCGAGGGCCGAGGTGCGGCCGCACGGCGTCGAACACGCGC
The DNA here is from genome assembly GCA_024340505.1 of Tolypocladium nubicola. Classification (NCBI taxonomy): domain Eukaryota; kingdom Fungi; phylum Ascomycota; class Sordariomycetes; order Hypocreales; family Ophiocordycipitaceae; genus Tolypocladium; species Tolypocladium nubicola. The sequence continues at coordinate 80,825 of JALHCA010000022.1, forward strand.
GTCTTCTCCTCGGGCGAGCTGGGGATGCAGTGCAGCAGGTAGAGCAGGCTGATAGAGTCGAACCTGGCGGACGGGGGCAGCGGCAGCGGGCGCGTGGCGTCGGCCGCGAGGGTCGTGACGCGGAAGTCGTGGGCGGATGCCGCGGCGAGGACCCGGCGCTCCGTGGCGGCGAGGGCGTTTGGGTTCAGGTCCACGAGTGTCATGTGTCTGCACCGGGAGCCCCCGCTGCTCAGTGCCGTGGCCGGGAAGTATCCCGAGCCGACGCCCACGTCGAGGTGGCTGCGGCCGAGGCTCTCGCGGAACAGGGGCAGCAGCACGTCCGTCGTGGGGCACTTCCAGAGGAACGTGTTTGACAGCCCGAGGATGAAGACGTCGTACATGAAGAGGAATAAGGGCGTGTAAATGGCTGAGCCGGCGTTGCCTTTGGGCGGGGAGTCGGCCATGGTGTTGGTTCGCACGGTATGCTGCTGCTACGTGTGTTGAAGAAGGGGCCCACAAAGAACAGAGGGTTGAGACGGAGAGGGAGGCCTTGTTCCTGGATTTATGGTTTTCAAATCATGCACATCTTGTCCCAGATCGGTCGGTGTGGTTGTACATGGCGTTCGTGAAAGGAACGCAGCGATAACTGCGCAAGCCATCGGAACACACACATCCCAGGCAGCCACGGTTGCAGTTGCATGATGATCGCCAAGGACCTGCAGGTTTGTGACGGTGCAGATACGCAAAGGGACTGTCTGAAGTGAACATCTTGGCAAGTCATTGTTAGCTGTAGGTTGGTCGGCGTCTTCGGGTAGGACTGGTTCGCGATCCGGCATGGAACGCGGAGCGCCGGTGTTGAGCGGGTGACGGAGCGGGATCTACGGTCACACATGACATGGGATACACTCTGCAAATGGTGGAAATGTCTATTCTACTTTTCATACCTCTTATGGAGGCAGCATACCTGGACACATTAACTGTACGCAATGGAATTAATTCATGAAGCACCTGGTGTTGGCGTAGTAGGTTTGGCAGCCACCAATACAGACGTGAGTAAAGCAATGAATAGAGCCATGTGTACATACTTTCGGCGCCCAGACAGGCTCAAAGAAGCCGTCGATTTATTGCAATTCGCTCCGGGGGGCTTCCCCTACAAGTTGGAGATGAAGTCCATCCCAACACGAACACACAAGTGAGGTGGCGATGCAAGTCTCTGCCGCCGCGCCGTACAGCGTACAGCGTGCGAGGTCAATCCGCCTGTCCAACCATTGGATTGACCAACAGAGGAGGTCACTTGGTTGGGGCGATTGAGACAAAGCCCTTTGTGCGTGTAAAGAAATCGAAAAGACACCATCTGGTGAGGGCGGCACAATGAATAGGGGCTCCACAACCGTCTCTCCTTACCGACTCTTTCAGGATGCCATTATCAGTGTCCGTTACAACCCTCGCTAGCGGCCCCTGTTTCTTGTACTCGAGCTGCAAGGGTGCAGTACTGTTTTCGCGACGCTACTAGCACCAGTGGATGGGGAATTTCTTTGCTCTTTGCTGGTGAAGAACTATTGCATTAAAGATCCAGCCTGCTTGCAAGTTCGCTGTCTTATGTGAAAGTACAGTTGCACGCCGGACAGCTTTCTTATTAGTGACTTTACAGTCGTATGTCAGGTGACTTGTGTAGAGCCTGCCAACGGAGTCCTCTTGCACGGTGCTTGATGAACCTGTCTGGTCGTTGCGAAATCCCAGCGGCGTCCGCGGCAGGCAGGGCTTTCTAATGAGGGCATGGGCCGTCACGCTTTCATGCATTTTGGTAGATACTTCCGCCCGTCCGATGAAGGTAGATGTAGTCGTCACGCTAAAAAGAAAGAATGATATATTAGCGGTTGTGGATTCTGCACAATGCAGATATTATGAATTTTATATGCTAATATTCGTCGACTCACCCTCTATAGTTATTAGTGCTATGAAGTACATATAAACTAATCCTACCTCTTCTACGGACTCAGTCATTTAGTCTGTCAAAGTACGACCGCGACGCCTACCTTTGATATTTTTTCTGGAGCCCGGACTATTTCTGGCGCAGGGCGACGGAGAGAGCGCGTTAAGGCATCATCTCACGAGATTTCTTTCCACAATATTAAACAGTAAGACTATTTTCTAACATAGCCTTGCTGCCTCTTTCCGCTGATGCCCCCAGATGGAAAAGCCGACTATGTCTGGACCAGCGCTATTGACGGCTCAGTGCAAGTCTGGCTCAATAACTACCCGAACAAGCCAGCGTAGCTTCCACAGGGTAAGATGTCCACCGTGTAGGCATCTCTGGTTCATGTGTGAGATGGGCCAGCCTCCTCCACAGCAATTACTCGGACTATGTGGCCTTTAACCCCGGCAATGGTGCCTTTGCGGGCTGGCTGAACCTCTGCGAGAACCCTCTTGGCAAACCTCCACCGCCGGGAACGAAGTGTAAAAAAGAATTCGACTGCAACGAGTATGATTGCCCGGCGGTCAAGTATTCGGGCTGCCTCATCAATGGCGTTGGTGATGGCAAGGACGGAACATGCCAATGAGTGCCTAGGTATTGTTCACGTACCATTTTGCTTATGGATGCAGTCTCTCGTGCTACTCTTGCCAGCATCGTAAGCAATATTCACCGAGTTCCAGATCTGCATAAAACGTGAACATATTGCCTTTGGAGTAGCTAGCGATGAGTAAAGAGATAATAAATTGGCAGGAATGCACAGACTGAATCGCCAAATCGTTCGTGGTTGGAGGGTTGAAATATCCGACACCACGGGATAACGTTAATTATACGAGATATAGAATCTAAGTAGCCTGCCGAGCCACAGAATGTTGGAAGAAAACGAAGCAATATTGTGCCGATGCTATGTAGCGTAGCTTACTGTGCAAATTGTATACTTGCTCCATCGAATGCCCCTTCTGCTAATAGATGGTTCATGAAGCTTTCCATTACCTCCATCTCGAAGAGATGCTACGGTCACAGAAGCCCATAAGGTCGGCTTGCCTGTAGGGTCTAGTAACAGCAACCAAACAGAAGTCAGCCTTTGCCTAATACTAGTTCCTTCAAGGAACTATCTTGATGGTGCTATCTTGATTGTGGGGCATAGACGACGCAGTATCACAGGTTGCAAGGTAAAGTTATATAGCAGGCATGGCCCGCCAGAGATATTAGAAGTTCTTCCACGCTACATTTCTAAACATAGGTACCTCTTTCCTACTTTATATCGAGCGGGTTGGCTCACATGTAGACACTGACACGAGCCAACGTTGGGGGTCAACGCCATCTGCTCGCGTAGGTCCGCATCTTATGGCTTAACTTTGATAGTCATGGGGTCGGCAGGATAATATTACATCGCTCGTTACTAGGCACCGTTGGCTTAGTCGGGTCGCCGGAAATGGAACGTACACTCCAACGAAGAAGGCCATTGTGTTCAAACAACAAAGGACAGCCCTGTGGGCTACTAGATAACGTGGCAGAAAATTAGCGTGGATAAACATCCAGGCTCTAATATCGGCCCGTGCGTTACCCCAGGGTTGGTGAGGCATAAAGGCATTCTGACATGTTACCGTTCACTAGTTCCGTATCTTCGTCGCTGTATTTTGTAAAGAGCGCACGCATTGACCTTGAATTTATGTCTGCCTGGGAATACGGAGCAAATATTGACTCCACCTACAGACCTTACAAGATGTCAAGCCTGAAGGCTCTCGGAGCTAACATGTATGCTCAGAGCGGTGAAGTATATAAGAGCACGTAATCACTAAGTTTTCCATTCTTTCCAACAGACTCAGGCGAGGTCTACTCGTATTCTTTATCATGGTTTCCATTCTTCTATTCATCAGTCTTCTTGCGGCGGCGGCTCCGAGCCAGTCTAAAGCGGATGGCACTGGTATCCGTGGCGCCCCTATTACAGGCGCAAAGGAGGTTCCTCTTTTCTGGGATACTCAGGCGTTCCCAGACGGACCGATGCTCAGACTTAACGGCACGATTCAAGAGATGCATAAGCAACTTTTAGCGATTAACCCGAACTACGATACGGATTTCGAGCGTGCTACCGTCGTCGAGAAGCGCACCAACTTCGAAAACGCTCAACTTGAGTGTCGCAGGGATGACTGGGGTGACGTAGAAGCGAAAGGATACCAGGATGGCATCGAATTTCTCCGCAAGCATAGTGGCGTTCCGCATATGGGGCCTGGTCCGGGCGCCTGCTCGCGCGTTAGCTGCTCATGGAACACGGGTATGTGGATGTGCAATGATGTAAGCTAAACGCCAGGACACGATTGAGTTCATTCATTATACTGACCCTAGATGAAAGACGCCGGCGGATAAGTATCTCATCTCGTTTGGTTCAGTTGCCGACGGCGCAGAGCATATCTGGAAGGCATGCGCGTACACTCGGAGGCTCGCCGTAGGCGGCCAGGTCTTTCACCCCACAGGTTGGAACGTTATTCTTAGCCATCAGTCCTGTTAGATTGCACGACTTGCAGAGTGCGGCTTATGTGCGGCCGAGATGTTCGCGGCGCCGCACTGGTGGTCATGGGGAGGCCGGGGTCCGGGTCCGGACATAGCGGCGCACCGGGGATAGCGGAGCTTCACTTAGTAATGGCGCCGGATCCATTTAACGCAGTCTGCGACGTCATCTGGAAGAAGACAATACAAGACCTTCATTGTCCACCACATCTAGTTATCTTCCATAGCGATATTGCTTCATCATGAAGACCATTGGTATCTTCCCGGCCTCCGGTGCCCTCGGCACCAGCACGTACACGCACCTCGTCACCCAGGTGCCCAACGACAAAGTCGTCCTTATCAGCCGCTTTCCGGAAAAGACACCCAAGGTGTATGTCGACAACGGGGTCACCACCCGACGAGCGTCCTACAAGTCCACTCCTTCAGAGCTGGAGGCCGTGTTCGCGGGGGTCGACGTGCTTTTCTTGATCTCGTACCCAAGCCACGTCCACGAGTACCGCACAAAGGTCCAGCTCTCGGCCCTCGACGCCGCGCACCGCGCTGGCGTAAAACACATCTTCTACTCTTCGCTGGGATTCGCCCTGCCGGACGGGGACACGACGAAAGCGGAGGTGATGCGCGCGCATCTGGACAGCGAGGCGCATCTGAAAGAGCTCGCGCGTGCTGACCCCGGGTTTACGTGGACAAGCATCCGCGAGGGCTTATACAGCGAGTCATTCCCCATCTACACGGCTTTTTTCGACGTCAAGAACCCCACTCTTGAGATCCTCATCCCGCACGGCGGCACCGGCCCGGGCATCAGCTGGGTCAAGCGCGATGAGCTCGGCGAAGCAACCGCGCGGCTGCTCGCCTCGTACGCAGCCTCGCCGACGGCCTTTCCCCGTACGAACCAGATCGTGGCTCTCACCGGACCCCGCGCGTGGACACTCGCTGAGACGGTGAACGTCCTCTCGCGCGCGGGGGGCAAGAGCGTGCGCATCCGGGAGGCCAGCGTGGAGGAGTACGCCCAGCAGGGGCGGGTTGTGAGCGTGTTTGGGTCGCGAGAGCTGGCACGGACGTGGGCGACTGCGTGGGAGGCGATCCGGGCGGGGGAGACGGCGGTAGTGAGGGGGACGTTGGGGGAGGTGTTGGGGAGGGAGCCGGAGGGGTTTGAAGAGACGATTGGGAAGCTGGTGGGGGAGTAGATGACGGCGGTGATTACGTTCATGCATAAGAAGTAGTTCCTGAAGAGAATAAGAAGGTTGAAGGCGCAATGTGTGAGTTTTCACTTCACAGGCCCAAACGGAACACCGCTGACCGACTTACTGGGCTCACCGGCTGAGTCAACGACATAACACCAGACGGGACTCCTCTCGTCTGATTGTGAAACACGTTACCTCCCTCCTATGTCACGACTCACCCTGTTAAAACTCATCGTGCTGGCTCAACCATGGCGGATTAGCCCCAGTCGGCATTGCCGCTGGATGGGGGGCGACGAGTAAAAACGAGTACGCCGAACGCCACTCGCCTACTTCTCATGATCGACTCAAAGCCCTGTATGCACTGCTTCGGTGCTTCGGGGTAATCGTTCATGGGCCCTTTCTCGCCAGTTTCTCATGGGAACCCTAAGCCTCGCGTACAGATCAACTTCGATGACGGTGTTGTTTGGGCTGCAAGGCTACGCCTCCAATTCCCGACGATGAGCACGCTCTTCCTCCACTGGGAAGGTAGTACGTCACAGAGATAGAACCTCTTGAACTGAAGTCCGGGCTCCCACGAACACTCCTGTCCCTCACTGTATCCCCCCATCTGCAAAGTTTGGGCGAGGGCCTGTGCCTTGCCAACCACGAGCCAGCTTGAGGAAGCCGCAACAACCCAGCCAGCGGTTCGCACATGTTTTCAGGCTCGTATCTCAGCAGCAGATCGTACTCCGATGGAGTGGAGTACACACAGCGAAGGACAATTCTTGCTCGTCTCGTCTCGGCAAGACTACACTCAAAGTTCTCGGGTGTCAGCAACCACTCAAAGGGGGGGCTGGCCTACATAGACCACCTGTTTCTAAGGTACAGAAGCCTCTAAAAGAAGTGTGTAGACTCAGGACTAATGGGGGTTGTTCATTTTCTTTTTACTCACTTGGCCAAGCGGCCTTACTCATCTGCGATCATCCATTGACTGTTTTGGGAAGAAATGGCGAGCGTAGGTATGTCAATTATGCAATGAATGCCTCTTAAAAGGCTTAATAAAAATCACTTAGCTTATGTAGAGGAGTCTGACCCTCCTGCGCAGCCACCGTCATAGAGTGTCTGTCTTCCTCGTCAGAGTACACAAAAGGGCATACTTTTCTGCTCCCCCGGCCAGTTCCTCGTAAAAGAAGCCGTGTCGTTTTGTTCTCTCGTCTGCGTCAAAATGAGGCAGGACTGGGTCAGCGCCGCGTGGCCAAGGTTTCCACGATCGTACGAGAGCCAAGGCATCTCTGGAATGTGAATGCCAACGTACTCGTATTCCGTCGCCTCGCGATATACTCTGACGAGGCTTACCCACATGTAAAACTGTCCCCATTGGCTGCCATCTCTAGCTAGGGAGATTTTAAATGCGTTGTTGACCGCCTTACTCTCCATCTCCATCAGGACCTGGGGCGTGTGGGATGTTGTGAAATGGGGTGGTATCGATTGACCGGCTAAGTCACTCGTGCGACCCGGCCGCAATGGATATAGAGTAGATCTGGACGGTCTAGTTTGATTTCGGGGAGCATGCAGGCAATGCCGGCAGTGTCGAAGTTGATGTGGATGGCATCGCCGCTTTTCACGGTCACCGGCCGGGAGCCATCTCTCACATCTGTATTCTCTGCAGCCACCATGCGGATACATCCGTAGTCTAGTGTAGCAAGATGGAAGTTGCTTTCGGGTTGAGACCTTAGGAGTTGGACGTATCCCCTTCTAGGGTGTGCATCCTGAGTTTGTCGAGGTTTCCGGTTCATCAGAGACCGTGAGCTCCTTTGCTGCGGCTTATGATGAGTACTACTTGTTAAAAAAGTACAGGGCACTAATTTTAAGTTGACTTTATATCCAGGTAGGTTACGGTTTGTTCCGCGAATGATAAAGATTTATCCCTTTGGCATGAGTAGCCGATGCTGCTATAGCAGTAGGGGTGTTTCCTATGCGGTATTTATGTAGGTATGGACAGAGAGGCTTCTTTGGAGATTAACTAGCAGCAGTTAGTTTTAGACCCTTTAAGTAAAGCGGCAGCCCTTGGGCAGGGAGAGTGGTATTTCAGGGGCTTCTACGGGGCCAGAGATTGGAACAGGGGCTACCCTTTAAGACCCTCCTCAAGACCCTTCTTTATACATACGAAGGGAGCTGATACAAGGATAAAACACAGTACTGGTTAAATGTATTCTAGGCACGAAGGAATAAGGAAGCTTAAAATGGCAGGGTTTCTTTCTTAGCAAGCGGAGTGACAGAGAAAATTCGAGCAATTAATATTAGAATTCGGAACGCGCTTAACGCGACGTGAAGACTTTACTACGAAAAGTCAAAAGACGAGCCTGGTCCTTTAGACTAGAAGCCCTATAGCTGGATTAAAACGTAACACTCTGCTTAACTCGTCTATTTATTACGCCTACCTTCTGTAACTTACATATAGCTGTTAGATAGAGTGGCAGCCTTAGGCAAGGGAGAGGAGTGTTTTCAGGGGCTTTCATAAGGTTATATATTAAACAGGGGTTACCCTAAGATCTCCCTTGAGACCCCCTTCAAAGGTAGTTGAGACAAGGATGAAACGATGTACTGGCTTAAAGCAAAGCAATCATATAGACTAGGCACAAAGGAATCGTAAAGGCAAAAGGGCAGTGTTTCTGTCTTTGCAGGAGAAACACAGAGAGGGAGAAAAGTTAAGTAATCATTAGGATTCAGGGCTCGCTTAGCATAATAATAGCTGCTTACCTAGCCAGTGGGCAGGGTTGTTAGTTTCGTAGCCGGATTACCGTCCCGACTCGTACGGCCGGGGTTTCGCTCGGGGTTCGGTGGCCCAGGGGTCCTTAAAGCCCTAGTCGAAGCTGCGTAGATCCCTTTACGGTAGGCCCATTTACGCTTTGGCATCTATAGTACGACACGTAGAAGGAGAGAAGTCAAGTACTAGTAAGCTAAATGACCTGGTCCCTAGCTGAATGCGAAACGATACTATCTTAGGAGAGGCTTCTTACTCGTAGTTACTCTGCTATAGGAGCTAGATAGGAGCTATATAGGAAGAGACCTCTAGAGAGCATACCTAGGTGGTATTATAGCTCATTAGGCCTCAATCACAAATTAATTTAGTCATACAAAATACCTCATCTAACTGGTTCAAACCATGGAGCCCCGATCGCTTTATGCTAGCCTATCAATTGATTCCTCGCAATATTTGCCGCGGATAGCAGCTCCTTCGCGATTCCATCGCATTCAATTTCGGAATTAAAACATGTAAAATCATTTTCGCGCCTGAATGGCTCGGAGCGAAGGCCGCTCGGCCCAGCTGTGCGAAGATAGCATTCGTCTTCTAGCCCTGAGAGTTCCGGGGCCAGCCCTTGATCATACCACTGATATCCGCCTAGCCACCAGTTTTCTTGAGTGTGCTGTGATGTTTGTTCGTATGGTAGTGCCATTTGAGGCTCCTGTCCCAGGAATGGAGGAACTGGCTGGGGCGATAAAGCTTCATCTGTGATACGCGTAGTTTCCGGTGCTAGTTGGGGGGTACCCATAATGTCAAGTAGAAGGTTCCGTCCTGAAACCTGGGGAATGGTCCAAGCCCCAAGGGAGCTGTCTACTCCGGGCGTGAAGCCAGGCGTCTCGCATACCGGCTGGCATATTTGTTGCGCTGTCTGACAAAGTTGCCAATCTGGATAATCGGGTTGCTGAAACGTTTCAGGAACTTCGCAGGAGCCCGCTACCGTACTCTGGTGAGCCTTTCGTTCGGGTCGCATTCTTCGACAAAAACTTTGCACTAGTCAGCGATGGACTTATGTGTAAAGTTCAGGGAGAGTGAACCTTTTCGGGCATCCATAGTGCGAACAGATATATCCCCCTTCGTGCGTGTGGATACGTTGATGTCGGGAGCGGCTGGATGACTGCTCATCAATTAGCTTTTTCTTTGGCAACGAAAAGCCATACCGTACTTACATCCGAGAAACGTTTCCCACAGCCAAAGTATTGACATTGGTAAGGCTTTTCGCCCGTATGGACTCGAGTATGGACGATTAATGCCCCTTGCTGAATAAAGCTTTTGTAGCAGCCTGGAGCTGTACACATATAGGGCTTCTCTCTCGTATGTGTCCTATAATGCCTCTGCAAGTCCCATCGGCTTCTAAAACTCTTATAAAACGGTTAAAAATGTAAAAGAGGTCATTATAATTCGGTGATTGTTACCTTATTGCATGACTTCCAGCCACAACGGAATGGACAGCTTAAAGGCTGATGGGGCCCGCTGATGTCCAGAGCTTCCATTACTAAACTTTGTTCTTATTGAACTGGTATGTAACCCATCGCGGAATCGAAAATAGCGTGTGAGCTAATAGCCCTATTTTCAACCATAATTCGACAAGAATAAGAGGAGTAGTAGGCTGAAGGGGAGCGTAAAGAAAAGGCTTCGCAATACACCAAATCAAATCCAAGGCTTATTCATATTTTGACGGAGTAGGGAGTCGTAAAATTAGAGTCTTCCAGTGGGTAGGATGGGAAGGAATTTATGGGATTTGGGAATCAGGCCTCGCTGTGCTTATTTATGCAGGCTACAAAGGAGCCCTATTAATTTTTTTAAGATATCTAGTGGATCTAGCCGGTCTTGATGAGAGATACAGAGAGCAAGATGGGATTTAGCGCTGGTTGTGAAGGTTAAGCGGTCACTGCCTTGGCAAGCAAGGACAATCCATTGTCTCAAAAGTCAATTCCCCGTTCTTATCCGCACTCCCTTTTCCTACGTTGTCCCCTACTCGACACGGCCCAGTGGGAAGTTAATGTGTGACTACCGCCAAGCTTCATGGCATAGATTTTACATAATACATAGTGTGCGGCTACAGCCGTCATAGGGACGGGAAGGGTTGCCCGAAACCTGTAATCTGAACGTCGGGACGGTCGGGACGTACTAGTGCTTGTGTTCAGGCAGGGGGGTTAGGCGATGCCTTTGATACGAACGTCTTGGCTTCGTCGTAATGGTTGGCTTCGCAGTGGGAGGGAAAAGTATGGGGCGACCCCCATCTATGTGGGCCGTCTGGTTCTTGGACATCGCGCGTCCTCCAGCCGTTGCTTGGCAATCTCCGCATATCCCTTTTCCTCTACGAGCAGATACCCGCAGATGCCACAGCCTGAGTCTCATACAACCCTAGCTATACCTCTTGGACCGACGCAGATTCGTCGCAGGTCTAACAGTTAGACGAGTGGTACGATGCACCCAGCGGTCAGTCCGTTTTTCATCAAAGTATTCTTGGCGGCGGCAGGTGCCAAGAAGGAGATATCCGTCACAAACTCTGCAACACCTCTGAGGAGGTTCATCACAGCGCGGGGAACAACTCGGTTCCCATGTGAACAGAATTTTGCCACAGTCAGCGGCAGCAGCCGTTGCGATAAGTCGTTCGATGACGCGCGTAAGTTTGTGATGGAGACACTGTGGCAAAGTCCAAGACAATTATTACAGCTGATATGAGGAATACTGTTAGAGTCCACGCTGTCTTTCTTACTCGTAGGGATGTACGTCACAGATCCCCTGCAGCGGCTGGGGTTGACTCCCTGCCGACCAAGTACTATCTGGGCAAGTGAATTTGAGCCGCAAAACTACCATCCGGGTAGAGAAGCGAATACACCTACACATAATTTAAAATCTCTTCAAATTGCTGCTGCATCGTGGCAATATATCCAGCTCATGGAAGGGCGCTGACTGCAAAACGTGCGATCCTGTTATACAATGCACTAAGCAAGAACAGATGAAAGACTCATGTACGACCTTCAACACGACCTTCCCTCGGCGGCCGCATTGCCCTGAATTCTGGCTTCGCTGAGCCATATTGGCCAATCAGCACTGGCTCGAGGATGTTGCGGCTCACGCTCGCCAGCAAACGCAATACCATCAGAGGAAGTCTGGTCACGGCTATGAAAACACATCCATGATGGATGTGCGCACGGTCGGCACGGCTACGGATGCCTCAACCAAGCATCGAAGGTCTGGTATGACTCGCGGACACATGCCCGTCGGCGCCCAGAAGTTCGGCTCGAGCCGACGTAAGCGGGAACGGGACCAGCAAGACTCACCAGTGGAGAGCTTTATTCAGTTCTGGCACGTCTATATCGACCTGCAGTCCAAGCCTTACGATCATAGTTAACACATCTTCTGCAGCATGACCTGCGAAAAACAACTAGCGCCCCATGATGAAAAGTTCCTCTACTGCACCGAAACGTACGTATTCTCTCCCTTCGCACAAGTTTTCCGGCAACCTTCTGAATAAACTTGCCCCAATCGTTGCTAAACCTGTATTTTCCAGGTGCCGAAGTATCGATCAGCAGAGTAGCTCCATGCCGTCGCTCGTTTCTTTGACCCTTCTCCGGAGCTATGCGAATGGCCACTGCCCATTCCTATGTCGGTAAGCCAGTGTCTAAAGATATCATCCCTCGAGACCGTAGTCATGGCCCCCCTCGATACATTTCAGCAACTCCTCGTCAGCCTCACCAAACTTTCGACCAGGATACATCATCATCGCGCTGTCATCTCGGCCCTCCGGGCATTCAAATATCGGGGAATCTAGCTTTTGTCTCTGACGGGTAGCAAAGGCAGCAGGCAGGAGGCCATGACAGGCAGTATGGGGACTAGGCTCAAGGTTTCCTCATAAAGATGCTGTATTTTGTGACCTCTTCACGTCTGACTCATTATTACATGAGATAGCCTTGCTTGATGCTGAGACCCTTTGCCTTCTGAACCATGTTTAATTCTCTATATTATATATATTTAATGTCTCTCATATTGAAGAATCCGTACGGAGTACCCAATGTCGACTTGGGGAGGTTATGCTGTCGGTGACCTTCGTTCTTCGCGGCCGGACTCCACTCGGCGTCCTCGGCACCCGGTAGAGAGGCACGCCCTTGTCTTTCCGCTAATCGACACACCCCAGCACGTGCAGGCGAGCCGCGCGGCACTTTACCCACAGGCTGGTTCAGGCTCCATTATCGTTCTGGGTTCAGCCTTCGGTAACTTGCCGGGGGTGGGTACTCCAAGCTGCCGACCCTGGCTTCGTTCCGTAAGATTTTCTTCCGGCAAACCAGTTATCACATGTCAGCCATTAGCCATGGCACTAGCAGATGCACTTCATTTGGAATAATTGATGGAGGATAGACCACTGGCGGTCCCAACATGGAGAATCCCAGAGAAACAAGGGTGAGGATATTGAGCGGCATCCACAAGTTAACCTCGGGCTGATTTCGTCAAATTAGAGAAAAACAACCCTGTTCGAAATTCTCCTCAGGGAGAGTTCTCAGGGAGAGTTCTCAGGGAGAGTTCCCAGGGAAAAGTTCCTTATGGTCTTGGGTGGTTGTTTACTCGTAGGAATGGCCTACGCAACACTAGGTCGGCTGAGCCAGCAACGCGTATGGATAGAACTATATTTACTCACTTTCCTTCGTCTTGTCTGTGCTGAAGAGAACAGACGTCATGGCACACAATGTTTGACAATAGGCACCAGGACATTACAATCCTGGTGGCTTTGAAAACACGAAAGTGGCGGCTACCACTCTGTTGCTTGCTAATTCCGCCACCGATATTCAAGAGACATGGACGAGGCATGTAAAAGTGATTCTAGTGTGCAGCGCCGAAGGAGCACACCATTGATTTTGGAAAGCATTGGTTCTCACAGACTAAAACGACCAAAGACGGTATTTATTTGTGTTGGGTCGTGGCTCGTTTCTTACGACTGCGCTCTTCCTCTCCAATAACTAAGGACAGTCTCAATTAATACGCACCCAACTCTCAATTCGTACGCACCCCCCCACATTCAGCCACACACGAGCCACACCACCTTGCCGATGTCGCCAAACGGATGTTGC
>JALHCA010000215.1:0-37165 GCA_024340505.1 Tolypocladium nubicola
TGTGTGTGTGTGTGTGTGTGTGTGTGTGTGTGTGTTCCAGAGCGGGCCGTCTCCTCAGCTCTCTGTGTCAGATGCCGTTGGGTAGTACTCCGGACTCCGGACTCCGTACGGGCTGCGCTTCCGTGGCGTCACGGGCACGACGACGGCGCCGTACCTGAAGGCGCTGGCCCTTTTTGCCGAGGGCATGTGGCTACCGCTTGTCCGGCCCCCGAGGGACAAGCAGCATCGCGCGTATATACGAGCGGTGGGTTGGAGCTGAGGTCTGTGCAGAAAAGAGCTTTTTGCGGCATTTGCCAAGTATGCCGGTACTGCCCCCGTACCCCCAATTACGACTACGGCAGTTGCCCTGCGTACCGAGAACGAGATTAGGTGTCAGGGTCTTGGTCACGGGAAGAGACGCTCGAGATGAGTGTGCGGCCAGGCGTCACTCTTCTGAGCATGGGACGCGCCGCGATGTTACCCTGGGGGATTGTGCTGCATCTGCGGCTGCGGCACGGCACAGCAGTGCGACGCGCGCTGGCCGACGCATCCCACGTCTGGGGGAGGTGCTCAACACCGTCCATCTCCGTCTCAGCAGGCGGAGCGGAGCGGCTGAGGGGCCGGGCATGGGATGCCACGAGGGAAGCCAATACGGATGCAGTAGGGGTTCACATCGTACAACGGACGAGCTTCTGCCTCTTCGACGCCGGCTTCTTCGCCCAGGCACGTGGGGCCGCACCCCGATGCCATGTCGCGCACTCTGTTCCCTTTCGGCTTGCTGGCCCAAGACCCGGACGGATCGAAGACGGCTCCGTGCTCGCTGCGCGTGCCAGTGCCGAGGAGGTGCTCGTATACGAACCCGAGAGACGTCATAGTGGAAACAGGCACTGCCGATGAGGCAGCCAAGCAGCGTCGTGCTTGTGTAGTAGTAGCAGGCCGGAGCAGTATCAGCCGTCGTCGACGTTGCATGCAACAGCAGCAACGGCAACGGCATCACGACGGCGGCCTCGCTCCGCGGAGTAATCTTTGTCGCCTCGTCGTCATCCTGCCGGGATGCGTGTATTTGTCGGAGCCGTGCCGCTGCAGGAGATGCCCTTCAGAACACGCGAGGAAGATCCCGCACCAGTTGCTGGCCCCCTGGCCGGACCGCCTGCTGACGATGACGGTGGTTGTGCAGATCCAGTCGATGATCAGCCAGCCATCGAACGGAAGAGCCACGGCCAGCCAGCGTCGAGGGCCTGGGGTGAGACAGTGGCATCGCCCTAGCGGCACTTGTATTGGGAAGGTGCCGAGCTGCGCGTGTGTGGCCTCGTGGCCCTGGTCGATGGATGCTTGGAAGCTCATCAACATGCATGCAGGCGGGCCTTCATCTGCCCACTCCCCCTGACGTTGCCGGTTCCTCTGCCCAGCCACACAACACTCCACCCCGGCGGGCCTTTCGACGGCCAGCTTGAGTCGTCGTTGGCCAGCAAAGCCGTTGGCGATTCCGTCGGTCCTGCTTGACGATTCTGCTGCCTTGGGTCGAGGTCGGCGACACCGGCCGGTCTCTTCCAAGTTCCATGCCGCCGGCCCGCCACTGCGCATACTGCCGTCGAACCGTTTGATATGAGAGGATACCAACAGCTCGGGTCGGCCGTCGCCACCGTCGGCGTCTCCTCTTGCGCATTAATAATGACAAGAACCTTTGTTTCGCCAGCCCGGGGTGGGGACGCAGGCGGCACGTCGGCACCGTCGGAGCGCCTCGACCAAACAGGAAACCCGTCTATCCAGCCGTGCCTCAACATCCACCACCGAATTGTCGGAGCGCGTACGAGTACGGAGTACTCGTACTTGGTCAGAGGCGCACACACCACCCCGCGGTTCTCGGGGCATTGCCATTGTGGCTGGACAACGCCTCCAACCAACAGTGCCGGTGGGCCGCCGGCCGGCCGGCACCAGAGATCGGAGGGCCCATACATCTTGCCAGCGGCGTCAGGTCTGCAACTTCCACATGCCCGTGGCGTGGAACGCGGCTCCCTGTGAAGATGCTTATTTTCCCGCCACTCGCGTGCGCACGGGTTCAGCGCCCAAGACTAGCGAACCTAGTCTCGTATTTCGACGGGATAACCTTGTGACTTCGGCGTCAAGTGCCAGCTTCAGTTCCCTTTGAATGTGCTGGAAAGAGTTGCAGGACTGGGGCCAGTGCTTGCGCCGCTCACCCACGTCCAACAAGCTTCACGTGGGGGTGTCGTTTGCGGCTGTTGGGGCGCCACAATCAATAGAGCCTGTTTCACGAGCGCTTGGCCGTGCATACGAGTAGATACCGACGGTTGTTTAGGGCGCAAACACGGATACGTAGGTTTAGATTCGTATTTATCGTGTCGCGGTTGCCCGAGACTCAACTCTGGGCGGCAACAACGCGGGCTGTGAACCGCCGTTGCAACATTTTGTCTCGGGCTCTGAATGTTATTCGCGGAAGATTTCGTCTCAGATCCGAACTCCTGTAGGATCACGCTGTGCCATCTGCTCTGCTGCCGACACGATCTCGGCACTCGCAAAAGAAAAAAAAGCACTCCCTGCTGGCAAGCGGGGAGTAAACTCGTAGGGCGGGCAAGGATCAGAAAGGGGTTATCGATGCGAAGTGTGTTGTAGTGTCGCGGCTAGCGGGTCATGAGTGGGACGATGATGGTGTCTCGTTCAGCCTCCGAGCCGCCTGACACGCGCAAAGACTTTCGCTAGCCCGTGAATGCTTGTGCTGAGCGTCGCTCGGCTCATGGCTGTTGCAGAAGCAGCCGGGACTGTGCAATGGGCTGCGACAGCGAGCCGACCAGACCGCCGAGTCTCCTGACAAGACATCGCGTGTGACTCGGGGGCGCATGTATGTAATATTATGCCGTGCGGGACCAATCCGTCAGCCTGTCCAGCTGCCAGCGTCACCAACATCTGCCTGTTGAGTCTCGGCCATTGCCAAACCTGGACAGGCAACCCATAAAACACGGCGCAATCGGCCGGGGAGGGCTCCTTGTGTACGAGGACGCGTTCCTGTTGACAAGGACCTGCAAGCCCTGTCCAATTTGGTGAGCAGCCGAGAGTGGTATTCGTGCAAGGGGAAAGACGTCGCCAGACGAACAGAGTTCAAGCCACCGTATGGAGTGCAGTGCCCCTGGGCCTGACTGCCGGTCGTCGAAATGCCAGTGCGAATGCCGAGCCTAGCTCGATTGGAGGTGCATCCGAGTCAGGAAGAGCGGCAGGTCGGTACGGAGAGACCCCTACTCTCCGGACTTTACCCTATACTCCGTACGAGTACTCCCTTCTGCTAGTTGGGAGGGCTCCATCCGGGGAGGCTACTATTGATTGCAGGCCACTTCGAGGTTCGAGAATTGGGCGGCGTTCTGGAAGCCAACTGCAGAGCTGCAAAACGCCCTCGAGCTGATTCGTTACCGACTGTCCGTTCAAGACCGCCCTCGCGGCCGACACACTCTTCGCTGTAATTACCAGATATGGCACACCCTGCATGCAGACAGGAGTGCTCGGCAAGGGACGGAGTGTCAGGTTGCGCGTTGTATCATCCCCTCAGTACATTGCATGTTCCAGTCCAGCTGTGGCCGTTGGGAGTTGTGCGCATGTGGATGCCGGGCATGTACGAGTACTCGTACGAAGTAGCCCGTAACGATATACTCGTAATCGCAGTCTAGCGTTCGTGGCGCGTGCCCCTACGCGGAGTGCTACTGGTATGAGCAAAGAGTCGACTGCAACTGGTCGTGTGGAGTGCCGAGCGGCTCGTCCATGTGCTTGTTCCTGGCAAAAACCTTCTTCGGATCAGGGAACGAACGAGACCGTGCGGAGTGCGCTGGGAGCCCAGCCACACGCCACGGCTGCTCGCAGGCGTCCGTCCAGCACTGAGATGGTGTGCACCGAGTAGTCCGCTGGCCTTCTTTCTGCACACAAGTTCCCCAAGCCACGTTACAGCACACAGGTCACAACGACCCCGACGATCCCCGGTACATGGGATCTCGGCCCACGGTGCAAAACGGGAGGCCTTGGCGCCTTGCTTCACCGTCCGTGTACGAGTTCTCGTACTTCGTACCCCCGCCTAAAAATAGACGCCTCCCCAAACCATTCGCAGGCGTGTGCCGTCGTACCTTACAGTTCACGCGCTGAAGAAGACGGGGCGCTTCGCAAACGCTCTGCCCCGAAGCTTCTTGCTTGTAGAATCGGCTCGTGACCCGACAACGGGTGAATTCCGCGGCTGGCGACCTCAGGTCATGCCACGAATCGCCGAGCGTTGCGGGTGGGCCGAGGCGTTCATGGCGAACATCTGGACCCGCCACGAACACCTCCTCGAGCTGCTGCGAAGGCTCGTTCCTCGTTTAACAAACGGACCATGAGGAGACTGACCCAAGATGGAGAGCTGTCATTGCAGCATTGTGTGACGAAATCACCCGTCAGATTCCTCGGCCGAGGTGGCGTACAGGTCGCCAGTTCTCTCCGATTTAGTGCCCCGGAGAAGGCTCTCAATCAGGAAATCGACGGCCGGGGCCCCTGTCCCACACCGCCGGCGCGCAGGCCGACAGCGTACCAGTACCAGTGGGTCTGGGGGTTTGTTGCGCGCCAACATCTCTGGACCAGCGATGCTGCCAGCCAGACTTCCAAAGATGAGGCTCTTCCAGGGAGCGGCAAAACGGGTATGCCATGTAAGCGGGTGGTCAGCAGCTATGCACGCATCCTGACGCTGTTCACCTCTTGGCTGTCTTGTCACTGATGGCTTTGGCGCGGCTGACCTGCTCGGTTTGGCCCCTCCGTGTTAGCCGGCTCCTTCGGAGGGTTCCTCAAGCGTGGCATCTCCGAGCTGTTGCCGTCTTTGGCGAGGCAACGGATGCTCCTGAGTCGACTAGGCCTATGCAACAGCCGCGGCAGAGTCATCAAGTGCTTATCCGCATGTGTTGCGCGCCTCATGAGGAGCTTGGCTGGCTTTCGTCGAGAGCCGCACGAAGTAGCCGCCATGGTCAATTCAGGCCCCGATCTTATTGTCGCGCCGTCTCCCTATTGTTGCGCCTTCCGACCCTGGTGCGCGGCAGTCGAAGGGAAAAAAGACGATTGTCCCGAAGGTTGCATGGGGAACGTGGCGCAGGGACCGGCCCCAGACTGTGGAAGTGGTTCCAAATTTATCCGCCACATGCCGTTAGGTGCCGCGGGTCTGTTCCTGTCAGACTCCTCCTGTAAGGAAGTCTTGCATTCCGCCGCGCGACCTGCAAGATAGCAGGAGGCATTTTACCGCATGTTTCTGCGGTATGACGCGCCGCAGCAGCAGTCCTGCTTCGAGTCCGCCTTTGCCATATCAGCACGAGACTTCGTACTTCGTATGTATGCATTGGACACGACACTGCCGGTGATGGGTGTCCACCCCCACCGGCTCTGTAGTTCGATATCCGGACCCCTTCTGGAGCCTGTGGGGTGTCGTTGGTCCCATGTCTGCGCACCGTCCGGCAGGCAGGGAGCGAGAAGCCACAAGTGTTCGAACCATGCGACGGCCCTGACGTAACGTGTCGGTAGTCGCCTAAGTGCCACCGGCCCCAGAGCGACTCGGCCGTCGCATCAACCCTTCTCTTTGCCTCCGATTGGGCTGGCTTTACCTGCGAGTACGAGTACATATGCCCGGCACCCATTCTGCAATCAGTGGGCCAATGTTTGCAATTCCCGTGTTTTTGACTGCGGCTCTGGCACACCACGACGTGACTGGTGGCCTTGGATGAGGGCTTCGTCTGTTGGACCTAGGAGGAAAATCTCGGACGCTTCTCTTGCCCCAAGCACAAGCAGTAGCCGAGACGCCTCTGTATTTGCGCTTCGCTCCCCGGGGGCTCAGCCTCTTCTCTCCGAAGGTGGCTCGCGTCGGATCCGAAGAAGGACGTCGAAAAGGGGTACACCTACCGCTGCTCAAAGCACGGTACTTCGTAGGCTGCGCCATCGTGGGGAGTCCCGCGCTCTCCTCTGCTGTAAGTCAGGCGGAGAAGTGGGCGAACGCCAGGTGGCAGGCAAGGTTTCAGGTCATACAGGATCGGGCGACGAGCTTGGCGGGCATTGTGTGGAAATACCCCTATCAAGGGCTCGTCCAAGGCACTCTTGGTACTCGTACATGCGTAAAGGCACTTCGGCGTCCTGTTGGTACCGTACCCAGACTTGGCGTTGTCTGGTACTTTGTGATTATTCGCAGCCTTGTATCCGCACGTTGGTCTCCTCGTCGGCGCAACGGGTCAGCAGTGTCCCCGAAGCAACACGCATCGCCAATCCCGTCGTCCCCATCAGGGGGGGTTGTAGATAGTTTGCTGCACGCGGCCGAATCTGGGATTCTGCGCAACGGTAAGCGAGATTCTGGATGACGCCGGGGTGCCGTGGTCCACCTGCTTTGCATCATGTCCCCGGCTCAGGGATTCGGGGACTTGGCTTTCATTCCGCACGCTCGATGCTGCGCACAGGCCACAGTGAATCTGGGATTCCTGGGCGACGTGGGTGTGCTGGTCTCGCGCCATCCTACCTCTATGCCACTACTGCCCGGCTGCGACCCTTCCCTTTCCTGGCCTTGCCAAGCGCTGTGTCTCGCTCGGGACTGTCGTGTGCTTGGTGGGCAGCCGTTGATGCGGCTGCATCTTTTTTAACCTCCCATCAGCCTCGGCGTCGACCCATATCCCCATGGACTGCTGTCAAGGTAGAGCCAAACCTTCGTCCCTGGCCTGGCTTAGTGTCTTGCCTGATAGGGCAGTGCCAGACGACGGCATTGCCGGCCGGAAATTTGTCCCGTTCTGTCTCGTCGAGGATTACCGTGCTTTTGAGTTGTATGACGAGTGCTGAAGAGCCCCGGGAGCGGCCAGCCTATGCTGTGCTCTCTGGCTGCCAACTGCTGTGTCCCCCTCGGTACTGTCGTTTGTTCGAGCGTGTGGCCGTTGCCGCCGTGACCTTACTGTTGTGCCGCCTCGCAGCCCGCGGTCCGCACTCGTCGTTACCGTAATCCCAGAGGACCGGATGACCTGCCGAACCTATCTGCTAGTGCTCCGAACACCCTGTCAGATCCTGGGCAAATGGTCAGAGAACTGGACCCTTGCAGCCTTCCACCCGCCCATGACTTGATCTTGTCACAAGAGGCAGGCCAGCGGGTACTTTTGGCCCGTCTCACAACGTGCAGGCCCCCGAGGTGCAAGCTCCAGGTGTTGGGCTGCTCCGTACAAATGGCAGCGGCCCCGCGCCAACACTGTCCCAGGTTCCAAGCCACGTTGACGGCGACCTCCCCGATCCTGTTTCTGCCTGCCGAATAAGCGCTTCGTGCATGGCGCCGGCCCCGGTGAATAAACCCGACTTCGGTAGCCGGCGACTGCTCGAAAGGCCCGGCAGTACTACGAATTTGACATGTGCGTCGCCCAGATAAAAGGCAAAAGTTCTCGTCACGTAGTATTCGCTTGGCGTGCGTCTAGTAACGATCTCCGGTGCGGGACAAGCTGATCTTGCGTTGCGTCGTTGCTGGCAATCCTGGATCTGATGGCGGCTCTCCGGGCTCCTGGAGTTTTCGGCCAGTGGTCTTGGTGATACCGCCGCGTCTGTCGACGCCTTCCTGACATCATGCGAGTGATCGTTCGTTTCGCAGGTTCCACTCCCACCATCTCATTGTAGATCTGCCATCACGGACTGTCTCAAGTGTCGTCGCCACCGTTCTTCACCAACCATCCTGACCCTGGAACCCGTGGTGCGGCTGGCAGTCGCTTTGCCCACCCCCCCTCCTCAGTGTGCAAGACCCACGCCCTTGTTGGCCCTAGTCAACTTCATCCACGCCGCCTCATAGCCAGGATATCCATCGACCATTTCAAGCCACCCCCGAGCCCAGGCGTGCCTCATTATTGCAGTGTGACGCTATATCAACACCAAGCGAGAGCCGTTGGAGCAATGCCACTAGCATTTACCCATTCGCTGCTATGCCGTCGCTGCCGACAGCCACCATCTTGGGAACTCCTCTTGCGTCCGCAAGTCATCTCAGGACACAGGGTCCCCAGAGAGGGTGAATGCACGTGTCTGCAACCACCTGGCCAAGCGGTACTCACACGCTGCCGGTGGCCCTTCTGGTTGCCTTTCGAGTCTAGTTGATATGACCAAGCTCAGCCCAGTCCACCGGAACCTTTGGCCTCGCTTGGTCCCTCGGCGTATCTTTACCCTGCGGACCCTTTTTAGTTGCCTCGAGTCGCCCATCCATCTTTCAGCTTCTCTCAAAAGGCATCTACCTCCCGTTCTTCACCCACACGTCCTTTCTGATCCTTGCTCTGGTTTGGTTTTTAAAAAGTCCAACCCGACAGTTGCATCCAACCCCGTCGACATCTCGAAGACAGTCGGCCCAGGCCCAACTTTTTCGAATCACGTTGAGATTCTTCCGCCTTCGCTCACATCCGGCTTCGAAGTGCTTGGATTTTGAATAAAGGCGTATTATCATCGCTGGTTGTCTCCCCGCTTAGGGTGTACTCACACTTCAACTGCGCCTCTCCGGCCGATCGCTTGGACGGGACGTCTCTGACTGGCAGCCTCTGAGTCGATCAGTCACGACCACCTCGCACCTCCTCCTGGACATGCCATCTCGTCGTTCCTGACATCATCTCAATATCTTCCTCAATGGGTGGTTTACCTGCTTTAGATTCTCGTCACCGCTTGGTTCCCCCAGACAGCCCGCCTGAGTTGGCCAGCCCTGGTGCATCGTCGCTTTCTTCCCGATCATCGCCCTCCACGGAGCAAGCCTGGGGCCCTCGTGCCCCCTCTTCTCTTCCCATGTCCAGCTATGACAAAGGCCCCGCTGCCGACATGTCGGCAAGTGCTGGCGCTTCTGAGAAGAGCCAAGATCAAACAGAGTCGCCTGGTCAAGCCGCCCCGCGACAACAGCTGCCCTCGCTGAGCAGCCTTTTCGGGCCTCCAACGTCTATGCGCCCTCTCCGTTCGCCATCAGATCGCGACAGCACCTATCTGGCGCACTCGCCTCTGGATCGGCCTCGAGCATCGCCCAGTGTTGGAGGCAGAAACCCGAACTCTTACTTCCCACGGACAACATCCCCTCCAGTATCACAACCCCGCAGCACATACGACGTGAGGTTCGACCCAGAGAGGCAGAGCCTGCAATCGTTCGCCCGCTCCTTTTCGGGACCGCGATCACCGAGCTACCGTGGCCAGAGCCATAGCCGCCTGGAGTCTCGATCTGACGTTGAAACGAGCAGCAAGTGGTCAGTCCACAACGATGCAAGCAAGCATGAGTACTCCTTGGGATCGCACGACTCAGCGTTTCGGTCTCCTGGGGACAAAGCCAGGGGCCAGTTTCCTGGATCCAAGGATTCCGGTGCTGAGTACTCTGACCAGAGAACGGCACATGGTGGTGCCAACCCGCCGCCAACGCCGACTAGTACCATTGCTTCCGAGGGAATGCCTTCCAAGGATGGCTTGGGTCCCAAGATCTGGACGGGATCCTACTTTCTTCCTCGGTTTGTGCGAGCCGCCGAGGTGCCGGGCGAGGGAATGTGCTATTTTTATGACGATGGGAGCCACTGCAAGACCGTCATCGATGGCGAGGCAGTTAACGCACATTGGGGCGTGACCAAGGCCGGAAAGCCTCGCAAGCGACTGGCGATTGCGTGCGTGACGTGCCGAGAAAAGAAGATCAAGTGCGACCCCGACTACCCGCGATGCGTCCAGTGCGAGAAGTTTGGCCGAATCTGCAAATTCAAGAACGCGTAAGTTGGCTTGCAATACCTGTGTTGGTTTGTTTAGAGACACTGACGTTGCATTCCCAGACCCAGAGGAGGGCACAACACGTCGCCTTCGACCCCTCCAGCCGAGTTGGACGACATGCGCAAAGTTGACATACCGTCACGACACGATGGCAGACTCTCCGAGAGCGGCTCCAGCCCTCCGATATCGCCTCGCATTATCCTTCCCCCGCCTTCCCCTGACGGCGGCTACTGCAAGCGACTCAAAGTCGGCCCTGAGTCGTACATCTCGAATGGGGAGCCCTTGGCCAGCATGGCGCGATCGATGGACCATTCAAAGTCTCAAGCTCCGTCGCAGCGACCACCTCCCGAGATCTTGCCCCGAATTCCAGACGAAGTTCTCAGTCGAGCTTGGAGGACAGATCCTTATGGGTCGGACCCAGAGTCGATCAGTGCCGTGCTCACGCAGTTCTTTGGGCAGATCGACAACACCATGATCATGCGATTCTTTCCCGAGAAGATTTTCCGATCCTGGGCCTCGAGTTCCCCTCGCGAAAAGTCTCCGGAAGACTTGATGGTTCTCTACAGCGTGCTGGCCATTGGCGTGGCACTCTCTGGAGGGCCGAAGCACATCGCATATGAGTATGCCCAGGTGGCGTACTATGCGCAAAAGACGACGGCGGTTGCTTGTCTCCAACTTATCCAGAGCAGGATACTCCTTGCCGTCTATTATGTTTCGACTTGTCGCCTCCGGGATGCTAGCGAGCTCACGTCTTCCGCCGCCGCCGCCGCAGCCTCTCTGCAGCTCAATCAAGAGATTGAAAGGTCGAGGGATGAGGGACTCACGAGCTATCCATTCGGTATGAACAAGGTTGGATATTGCGAAGCGAGAAGGAGGACAATGTGGTCCCTGTTCATGCTGGAGCGACTTAACGCAGTGCTCCCGGACCGCCCAGTCATGATCAGCGCCGACGATATCTATGTTCGGCTCCCAGCCGACTCGGAGAGCTTTGAGAAGCAGGTCGATGCTTTTATGCCCATGTTTGATCCGGACGAGTCAACAGTGTCCAAGCTGACCGAGAGGCCGTCGGAAATTACCGGATATCTTGTCGAGATGATGCACATTTGGTCGACTTGCCAGTCCGCCTTATCCAGGCTCGCAAGCAGGTCCTATCCATCCGAAGCAGACACTGCGAAGGCTCGAACTGTGGCGAAAAGGGCACATGACTGGCACACATCGCTGCCGTCTCGTCTGACCTTTGGTGGCTCTAACCTCGAATCAGCGGCATTTTCTGGAAAGGTCGGATCTTTCCTTACCATGCACCTCCTGTGCCACCACGCAATGGTACGCCTCAACCGACACCATCTTTCAGTCGCCAGGCTGTCAGCCGAGTCTCGGGCGACCCATCTTCAGGAGTGCTGCCAGCACGCGACGAGCATCCTCGACATCGCCAATTGCCTTGACCGCATTCTCCGCGTCCGGCCGACGATATTGAGCACCTCGCCCCCTGCAATGTCTTTCGCGATCGTCTCTGCTGTCGACGTGTTGACTGCCAATGGGCCAATGGCCTCGATTAACGAGCTGATTCAGAGCATCCGCGTGGCCAAGACTGCCATCGACAGCATGGGCAAGGTCTGGGAACATTCACATGCGGCAAGGGACGCCATCGAGCAGCGCCTCCAGAAGTTGATCCAGATATACCACAGCCAAGGGTCTCGACCGGCGAGCCCGATGGAAGGCTACCGGGTTGTCCTGAGTGGGGAGGAATCGAAGGACCAGCAACATCTCCGCTGGCACATCCCGGAGCCGATGGAAAAGCCGTATCCGTCGGATATGGATGTTGTTTATTCCACGCTTGCTTAAGCGTTGTACATGACCGCAGGCGTTGGACGCTTGCTTCTCCTTGCTTCATGCATTCTTGGGCGTTTAGGGGCTCCCATCATCGGAGTAGCGGGGCCAAAAGGGGCGTTATGATTCTGTGACGGATGACACCATACATTATCGCCTTTGGGGTAATGTCTTTCTGTACAATGACGAGCAAAGAGGAGTTGGTGGTGCAGGATCCCCACGGATTGCGGAACTATGTCCCATGGAGGGAGTGGATTTGTTGTACACGCATCGACAGCTGAGCTAGAGGAAGAAAGCTGTGAATTCGACTCGTAACGACATCGGCTCCCGATGATGATAATGCGTGATGTTGTTTGCAAGTTGCACGAGCGACGATGGACAGAGGGACAGGAGACTCACTGATGGCTCCACCGCAGCTGCCTCAAAGAGGTTGTGGCGCCGCTGATCAGCCAATCAAAACACGTGATTCTGCCAGGCCTCTGCTTACCTCATTTCATCACCTGTCCAGCCTTCACGGCACATCATGAGAATTCAAGCCAAAGAGGTGTTCCTTAGCCAGCCTGCGCAATCATGGTGCCACGGCGACTGAGGCTCATGAAAGGATAATATGGATAGAGATCTCGAGAATGACTTTCCCCGATAAGCCCGTGGCGCATCTACTTGGCTCGAATGGTACTTGGCTTCTGACACATCCCTTGCCAAAGGTCACAGCTAACGACAGTCACAGGCCCGGTACATGCGGTCGCATACTCTGCATCACCCGGGAACTACATATTGACAGGCTCGTCGGATCGCTCCATCCGTTTGTACAACCCATTCCCCAGCACCACTATCCCGGAAATCCGCCCCCAGGCGAAGCCAGCAGTCCCCCAGGGCCGCCTCATCCAGACGTACGCCAGCCACGGCTACGAAGTGCTCAGCCTCGACGTTGCAGCGGACAATGAGCGCTTCGTTTCCGCCGGCGGGGACCGTTCTGTCTTCCTCTGGGACGTGTCCACGGCCGTGACGACGCGGCGATTCGGAGGCAACGCCCAGAGCCACTCGGCAAGAATCAATTGTGTGAGCTTTGCAGGTGACGGGGACTCCCTCGTCATCAGTGGCGGATTCGACACGACGGTACGCATCTGGGACACCAAGAGCGGTAGCTTCAAGCCGATTCAAGTTCTCAGCGACGCCAGGGACGCCATCACATCCCTGGTCGTACGAGGGCCGGAGGTCATAGCTGGAAGCGTCGACGGGCGCGTTAGGAGTTATGATGTGAGGATGGGCCGGTGCACGACGGATGTGCTAGGGGCGAGCGTAACCAGCCTGGGCCTCACGAAAGATGGGCGGGCGATGCTGGTAGGTACGCTGGACAGCAAGCTGCGCCTGATGAATCGCGACAACGGCACCTGTCTCAGGGCCTATTCGGACCCTGAACTGAAGAATGAGGAACTGCGGGTACAGTCCCTGCTGGGAGGCGGGGAGAAGTACGTGATTGCGGGCGACGAAATGACAGGCGAGGCAGGCAACACCAACGGCGACGGTAGGGTCTGGGCCTGGGACCTGCTGAGTGGCGAATTGGTTGCCACGGTCAAGGTTCCATGGGGCCCTCAGGGGTTCGAACAAAAGAAAAAGGTAGTAGGCAAGGACGGGAAAGAGAAGACGCGGAGTAACGTCACGAGCTGCTTGGCTTGGAGAGAAGACGGCTGGGGCGATCAGTTCTGCGTCGGCGGAACGTCAGGCGTCGTAACGGTATTTGGTGCATTATGATATACAGAGATGGACAACCAAATGCTCGTCCCCTGATGACGTGTCTTCGTCAAAATCATCTACATGGAGACGTGATTCAATACTGCAAGCCCCGAGGCGCAGCTGCGCCGACCCGTCCGCGCCAATAACACCCGAATTCGAAAATGCTCCCATGTGACCCCGGTATGTCCATGCCAGCCGTACTAAACCAATACAAGGCAATGCTGCCCACGATGCAGATATTTGCGCATCCGTTGGCTACAGGATTGGTTCTCAGCCCATCCCGGCGTACTTGAACCAGTTCGGTCGACAGTCTTCTCGATGGAGCCAGGCTTCGCCGTCAGTGAGACGGCCAGTGACGCAGCCCTTGCATTTGGGAGAGTTGGGGCAGTTGAAGAACGGGATGTGCTGGTAGCCAATGTCTCGGAACCTAGGCACTATCAGAATCAACAAAGGATAAGACTCCTTGAGCAGCACTTACCAGTGGATCTTGCTCGAGTCTTCCCAAAGGCCAAGGGCTATGCTGTGGACAGGGGCGTCGCCCCACCGCTCATAAAAGAAGCCACCCGCACGATCAAGGTGGTTGAAATAGTCTTCGTAGACCTGACTCCTCCAGAACTCCATGTCCGCCACTTCAAAATTGCTCCAGAAATGACATGTCGAGAATCCCTGGGCTTTCTTGTTATGCTCGGGCCGTCTGACGTCATCTGTTACCCACTTCAGGGCGCTGTTGTCGTGGACCGTGTGCCCCGGATGGTCTGAGAGAAACTTGACCGTCTCAGGCCACAACGTCGGCAGGGTCTTGGGATCGTCGTAGAGCGTGATGGTAAAGCCGTACGTTTTGTTGTTGTCGTACATGTAGGCGAACACGTCGTAGTCGATGTCGCAGAAAAAGTGAACATTGGGCTCGACGCGCCAGTAGTAGCGGAGGTCTTTCAGCGCAGGGTGCTTGTAGAACATGCCGCTGTTCCATCGACACATTTGGTGATACGAGATCTTCTTGGCGTATTGCACCCCGGATTCTTCGAGAATGGTGGTGGATTCGTCGTAGATGCCATCGTCGATCCACGATGGCGTTGCCCAGTGATCCTTGGGGATGAGCTCTGTGGATGCGTTTAGCGCAGCCCAGCCGCCGGTAACGAGATTGCCTACCGTAATTGCACTTGGCGTTCGTCGCCGCTCGCGTTTTCCGCTTGAACTCTTCCGAGAATGGCTCGTCGTTGAAAAACGTCCACGGATAGTTGAATTTGTTGTTCCAGGTCCTCTCCAGATCCACCATGGACTGCACCATATCATCGACCTCGTTGTTTCTCACCAGCGCCAATATCGTGGCGGGGATTCGATCGCTATGCTCGGCGTCCGGCGCATACTTTTCGGAGGCGCGGCGAAGAACGCCGTCAGGTTCCCCGGTGGCTGCACGGCGCGACGGTTAGCGAGGGCCCTGTCGCGTTGACAAGATGCAACTCACGGTCCAAGTTGGGGTCCCGCTCAAAGTTTAGGTATCGGTCGCCGGGCCCGTGTAGCGACGGCGATGGCTTGAATATCTGATAGAGGAAGAAGCACCACAAGAGGGCGGCTGCGAACATCAGCGCCCGGACGGGCCGCGCAATTGCCATGGCGTCCGGCCGAGGATCGAGGATCGAGATCGCGAAAGACCTGCTGGATAGGCGCGCTTCAGGCGGCCATGGAAGGAGTAATCGGGAGCTGACTCAGGAGAAATGCCACGGCGAGTCTTGAGCGCCGACGACTTGGACGTCGTAAAGCTTGGATTTCGAGATTGGAGAGTAGATTTGACGAGGTGGTGTCCGCAGAAGGCTAAGGGGCTGATGTCACGCTAAATTGTCATGGCCGTTCACGGACACTGTGGGGATCCAAGCGCGGCAGACGCGCCCCTCTGCCTTTTGACGCGGTCATGGCTGACCTCGAGGAACGAGCAACATCAGATCCCCTTCAGCTACAAGACCGACATCACCCACGTTTGTCGAAAATGAGAGGGTTCTGGTCATGGCATTTGTAGCGGAACTTGGAGCCCTGACCGAGGAGCTCGTCGAAGCCTTGACGCAGTCGTCGGCCCAGGTAGGAGTGTCCCTGAACTCTTGGTTTGCTACAGGGCTAACGGCCCCCTAGACAGCTCCCAAGAGGTTCAGGGTGACATGCGACGCCGCGCTGAAGAGGCTGAGGTCACAGCAATACCTTCGCACGAACCAATTCGAGGTTGAACATCATCTGAATGGCCTGGTGGAGCGCTTTCGGGTCAACCACCGGGATGGCCTCGCCGATGCCTTGCGCGAGAGGCTGAATGCCCTGCAGCAGCATTCGTCGAAGTGGCATCCCGAAATATTGCTCTTGCTCCTGGAGCTCTCTGATCAGCCGACCTTTAAGACAAGACTCAGCGACCTCGACGCACTTGGGCAGGAGGAGGCAGCGGCGGACGCAGCTCTCCGCTGGGAGGATATCGCGAGGGAAGACGGCTGGGATCAGGACGCAAACCTCTGGGAAACGGTCAGCTACAGCGACGAATCTGCAGATGAAGTGCTCGAGGAGCGCCCGGCGGACGAATCCGAAGCGACTTCCATCTCAGGAGATGAGCCGTCTGCCGGCAGATCGGCAGGAGAGTTCATCATCCATCCCGAAGACCGCTCGGCGCTTGATTCGGTTCTGAAAGCACAGGAATGGCGAGGGGAATCTCCGCCGGAAGACTCCTCGGGGCACACACACAAGATTGCCGTCTCCGAGGCGCAGCTTTTGCGTGAGGTCCTCTTCATGCTTCAAGGTTTCGAATGCACGCTTTTCGACCGCAGGGGTTCTGCCATCCCCACATTTCAACTGACCAACATGGCGTGGGAGACACACAAGGCTCTGATGAGCACCTTTACTGAGTTTGGACGGCAGCTGGGCGTTCTGCGAAGCTTTGCAAGCCAGCCGCAGACAGTCCCACACCTTCAGGCGTTGCAGGATTGCATTTCCAGGCGCCTTCGTAGCTTGGACTGCAAGCTGTCCGACATCCAATCGCATCTTGCCTCGCCAAAGGACGATGTTGTGGTCAGTCTAATGGCAACGAGGGGGGAATTGCTTCCGTGGCTCGAACCTCTGTTTGCTCTGTCAAATATCATCGCCCAGGTGCAAGCGGCGCCCGACCTGGAAACGTTTCACTATCTGGAACTGCTGTTTGACGAGACAAGCATGGCGCAACTTACAGGTAGGCGGGATACTTGCGAGTTTCTGGCTCGAATCTTTGCGGAATGCTTCAATGTCTACCTGCGACCCATCCGCTACTGGATGGACGAGGGCAAGCTGCTCCCGGGCAATGAATTGTTCTTCGTCTCTGAAGAATCCGGCAATGTGTCGCTGAGCAACACCTGGCAGGGCCGATTCAAGTTGCGCAAAACGACCGATGGGAGACTACATGCCCCAAAGTCTCTCCAGCCGGCCGTTCACAAAATCTACAATGCTGGGAAGAACATCGTGGTGCTGAGATTGCTGGGGAACCATCGCACGACGCTTCCTCGACAGGTTCATGACGAGCCACCACTCGAGTACGATACCATCTGCCCCCAAGGGTTCGAACTCGCGCCCTTTGCAGACCTTTTCGGCGCCGCGTTTGACCAGTGGGTCGAAAGCAAGTATCGCAAGACTTCGACGACGCTGAAGCATGCACTATTTGGAGACTGGGGGTTGAGCTCGGCGCTGGACGCTCTGCAAACCCTGTACCTGATGTCGGATGGATCTGCGGCTGCTTCGTTCTCCGATGGCCTTTTTTTCAAGCTGGATGTATTGGACCCAGGTTGGCACGACCGCTACGGACTAACGGCAGCCGGGCATGAGGCCTTTGCGTCCCTTGTCGATACCAACAGGCTGTCCATTAGTGTCGATGCAGCCGGCAAGCGTCTGACGGCCTCTCAAGCCCGAGCCTCCGTCAGAACAGCGCTCCCCAGTGTCAAGATCAACTACAGACTGCAGTCGCCGGTGCGGATGATCGTGACGAATGAAAGCATGGCACACTACGAGTCCGTCTTCACACTGCTTTTGCAAATCAGGAGGGCAGCGCATACCCTGCAAACGGTGAAGATCCTGCGACACTACTGGACGGACCATGGGAACTGGGACGAGCGCGCCTTGTTCTATGCCTCGCGAAGCAGGCTCCTCTGGTTCTGCACGACGATACAGACGTATCTGGCAACGCTGGTCCTGGAGCCCATCGATCGTCAAATGCGGCGCGACCTGCATGCCGCGGAGGATATTGACGCCATGATTGTGGTCCATACAAACGCGATGAAGCAGATGGCCGACCAGGCGTGTCTCGGCAGCAGACTGGCCCCTATCCGGGAAGGCATCCTCGACATGTTGGATTTGGCCCTCAGGCTGGAGCACAACAGGACGCGGGCGTCTGATGTGGGCACTGCGGGGGACAAGGGATTGTATTTGGGCATACTGGGGGCGATCAAGGCGGACTTTGACCGGCAACTACGGTTCATATACGGCGGACTGAGGAGCGTCGCGAGGGCGAGCGGCAACGCTCAGTCGGCAAAATGGGATATCCTCGCCGACATGCTCCAGGCGGGCGACGCAGACGAGAGATGATGATTAGGTAGCGATGAATCACGAATGATACCCCCGGTGCAGCTTTCCAATAGCGCTACCAACCGCTCTTTAACCTGTCCGCGATGAACTTCATTATCGGGAAAACCTCCTCCTTGTCGCGCGGCATCGCCACATCCCTCCTCTTCCAGCGCACGGCCCGCACGTCTTTGAACTCGTTCCTGACGGCCTCGACGTGGTCCTCGTCTAACTGGCACACCAGGATGCTCGTGTCGCCCTTGTCGCGCGCGCTGCGCGTGGACACCATGGACGCGGGCAGCGGTCCGCCGATGGAGACGGCGCCCTTGAAGGCCTTGAGCTGGCCGTCTCGGTGGTCGTCGCCGGCTGTGACGTCGACGACCGCCGGCGTCTTGCGCAGGGCGGAGGCGAGGCTCAGCGCCAGCGAGCCGCCCTGCCCGAAGCCGAAGAGGATCACGTCGCTCAATTCCCACCCGCACCTCCCGACCAGGACCTCGCCGACCAGCCTCTCCATGATCAGGCCCCTCGCGCGCTCGAACCCCGGATCGGGGTCGACGTCGCCCGTGCGCTGGTCGAGACGCACGTCGTCCCCCCAGTGGAAGTGCGCGGCGCCGCTGCCGTCCGCCGCGTCGTCGAGGAGCAGCGAGGGCGGCAGCGGCGCGGTGCCGCGCACGGCGATGGCGAGGACCCCCGGCAGGGCGATGTTGCGCGCGAAGCGGGCAAAGGGCGCCTCGCTGTCGCCGAGGCCGTGGAGGAGGATGAGGATGGCGGTGGTGGACTCGCGCGGGCTGGGGAAGTGCAGGGCGTGGGGGAGGGTGGCGGCGAGGGGTGCGAAGTCGGCTTCTGTGGGTATCCGGGGGGGCATCGTTGTGCTCTCTGTGACCACAGGCGTGTTGCGGTTGATGCTGTGAAGCTCGTCCTTGGCGTCAAGATGAGTTGGTGGAGGGTTAAGTTCTTTGAGGTGTGGAGGCTCACGCCGTTGGTCGATCCCGAAGTGGGCTCGGAGCGGCGATCCACCAGCGCCGATATTCACTACCTCACGGAGCTTCTGATCCAAGGCTACAGCCACAGATAATCAATGTATACGAAATGCCGATACGCCTATGGAAACCCAAATATAACATCTTCGCAAACCCATCAGCGCCGTAGCCGCTCCCCTCTATCCACGCTCCGAGCCTTGACCCGGGACGGCCCCGGCTGCATCTCCACCCACTCCCCGTCTGACGTCCAGATGCCGGCCTTGGTGTAGTCCCCGCTGTCGCTGCCGCTCATGAGCGCAAATCTAAAATACTCGGGCAAGTCTAACGCGTTGTGTCTGGACCAGACAAACTTGGACTTTGCGTCCTCGTCGCCAAAGTACGACCGGAAGCGCTCCACGTCGTTGACCAGGACGCTGATGCCGTCGTAGCGCTTGCCGATGGGCGCGTCCCAGCCAAAGGTGATGTTGGAGAGGCCCGAGGCGCCGCTGCCCAGGTTGATGGCCGGCGGGTGGATGCTTGGGAGGAGGTCCCCCTTTTGCGCGTCGCCTTGCAGGGCAACCGACGTCTGCAGCACGGGATCGAAGCCCCACCGGGCGATGCCGTTGATGAACAGCCCGATGAGGAGGCCTTGGTAGAGCAAAGAGGGCCGCATCTGCAGGCTGGTGCCGGGGAGCAAGAGCAGCGCCAGTATGTAGTGGTGAATGCGCAGATTCATCCCAGGGAGAACGAGGGCAATGACGATGCCCCCGAGGAAGAGTGCATAGAGCTTGATGTACTTGACTAGTCGCGCCTCCCTCCTGAAGAACCATATTTGGGTCGCGACGACGACGACGAGGACAATGATGATGATTGCCAGCGCCGCCTTGGCGCCGGGCTGCTGGTTGAGGTCGTGCTGGTTGAGCCGCTGGATGGGAATGAAATCCAGCGTGTAGTTGGTCATGGCCCCGACCCAGCACGCACCGAGCCAGAGCACCGTTTTTTCAATCTGGGCAGTCAGGCCGCTGAGCGTGCGGCGAACGCCCATCTTGTCGTACATGACCCACGCCACGAACATGGCCGGCAGAAACTTGCCCAGGATGTTGGAGAAGAGCGCGGCAACAGAATTTTGCGGAGGCGAGTCCAAGGCCATCCCGACGGTCCAGAAGATGCCAATAAAGTTCGGAAAGAAAAACAGGGCCGGCGAGGCTGTGAAGATCGAGAGCACGGCCGTGAAGACGACAGACACGGCGAGGAGAGACCACCTCGTATCCTCTGAGGCGCAGCCGGTGTCTGGGACGAACTGGAAGGACAGCGGAAAGTACGAGTTGAAGCCGACGCTCGTGATGCCGTTTCTCTGCGAGCTGGTAAAGCCCGGCTGCCGCCCCACAAGCTTGACGATGCCGCATCCGCCATTTTGGTTGGAGATGACGCCCGCATGTATGGCCGAGCCGCAGATGTACGAGTCGCCGCGGTAGGTAGCAAGCTCGGGGTTCACGTCGTTGGACGGGCTCCCGACGACGAGGGGTCGGTATATGACCTCCTGGTCACCGACGGCCCTCGGGTTCAGGACGCGATAGCTCTTGCAATTGGCCGGGCAGCGAAAGGCGAACCCGCTGTCCGAAAACGGGCGACAGTCGTTGCCGTCCAGGCCACAGCCATTCCCAGGGCTCCAGTACGAGGCGCCGCAGCTGATGGTCTGCGGCTGGCCCCATCCGGCAATCTCGGTCGCGACGGTGCCCTTGCGCTTGACGAGGACGAAGGTGACGAGCCAGATGGAAAAGTAAAAGAAGAGCAGCCACGCGCGGTACTTGAGCTTGGGCAGGAAGCGCTCGACGAGCCACAGCGGGTATTCCTGGACGACGGGGAACAGCGGCTTGACGCGATAGGGGCGCGCATCCGCCGGGCCGCGGGACCACCTGCCCACGGCCCTGATGATGCGGCGCGCGGGATACGGCACCCATTTCCACCGCTTCCAGGCGTTCTCGTCCTGCACGAAGCGCGGCGTCGGGGGGCGGCTGTCGTCCTCGACCTGGAGGGTGCCTTCGCCGTCGAGGGGCGCATCGGGATGCGCGGCGTCAGCCTGGAGTCCGCGCCCGCGCTGGGCCCCGTCGTCGGCTGCGGCATCGGCGTCGAGGGCGGCGCCCGCGTGGGCTTCGCGTCGCTCCTGTTCGGTCATGAGGGGCTGGTTCTCGTCGTCATGACGGCCGACCATGGTGGTGTAGGGGCACGAAGGCCTGGCTGGACGCGATACGATGCGGGCCGCGGAGGGGGTCGTCGGATTCCAATGCGAGCTGAGCCGGGAGGGATGTGGGTCGGGCAGGCTTGCGCGGACGTTTGGGATGTGTGTGAGATGCGGCCGGGCTGCTGTCGTTGGCTCGAGCAGACGGCTCGGAGGAGCAGGACGGTGGCGTCGGTTCCGTGACGCTGTGGCAGGTCGTTGTCGTGAGGCTGCGTCGGCGGTGTAGGCAGGAGATGGAGCAGCATCGCTATGAGCCGAGCGAGCGACGGCTACAACCATTCACTGGCCGTGGCAGCGAAACGATGCCGCAACCGCCGACGCTGCCGGGCGTTGATGGCGTCCGCGTCGCCATTGGCCAAGGCTGCTAGTTCGAGGCTGGCTGGTTGGAATGGGATCCCTGTTCCTCGCCGTCGCTCCCCTGCAGACGAGGTGCGGATTTCAAGGGTCCTGTCGGCTGAATCTCGGGTCTCCAACGTTGACCGTGTTCGCTGTGTGCATCTCAGGCACGCTTTTTACGTCCACGAAAGCAGAAACTCAACAATAGACTTGCGATTTTCACCGCCGATCATTCGAGCCAACTGGGGGCGCCGTCTCAGAGCCGATACCTGAAAGAGCAACTGCGGCATTCCCCCTCACGGACTTGACGCCCTCGCGACTTGACCATCCGTCACTCGGAGTGCATCAGATTCTCCAGGAACATGTCAAGATGAGCGAGGCCGAGCAACAAGTCTCCTCCAACATGCCGGCCAGGAAAATATTCGAGGTCTTGAGCTCAGCCGCTGTAGATGGCTGCACGGCGCGCCTTGGGCGACTCGCCTTTGCCGGCCGGCGGGCCATCGAGACGCCCAACTACACGGCCGTCACATCTCGAGGAGCCGTGCCTCACATCACCCCCGACAACCTGAGCAGGCACACCTCCGTGGAGGCAGTCTACATGGCTTTCGAGGACTGTCAGTTTGCTGTGGTCACGATGCGCGACACTGGCTGACCATTGCGCAGTTGTCGAGAAAAAGGACCCCCCAGTATACAAGTCGCCGCTGAGCGACGACCTTCCCCGCCTGCACAGCTTCACGGCCATGCCTCCAGATAGGACGACGATCCTGGGCCCCAGGCGCTGCCCGCCAGTCATCACGCCAATGGGAAACGGCGTGAGGTCCGCCACTCTCTTCACCTCGACGGGCTTCGCCAGCGTGACGGTCCCGCAGTACGCCGCAGCCGTCGAGAGCCTCCGGCCGGATGTAGCGATCCCCTTGGCCGATGCGCTACACACGAGCACCACCCCTGCATCCAAGAAGCTCATCAAGATGGTTGAGCGGACCGAGGAGTGGCTGGATGAGTTTCTGCAATGCTTCCGCGGCCGAGTGCAGCTCGACGAGCTCGGGGTGTCCCTCTTTGCCCCGGTGCTCCCTGTTGAGCTCCCGACCCAATGGGACTACCTCAGGCACCTCGCCGAGGACGTGACGGGCGAGCTCTCCGGATTGGCGATTTACAACGTGAGCATCCTGCCGGAACTCGCCCGCTACCCTCCGCTGGCGCTTCTCCCGAAACTGTCCCTGGGTCCCCTGAGCACGCCGCATGAGGTGCTGCGGCAAATATCCCTCGGCGTCGATCTTTGCACGATACCTTTCGTCAACAGCGTCTCAGACTCTGGGGTGGCCCTCACCTTTACCTTCCCGCCATCCGCTACGACTGAAGGCACTCAGCCATTGGGCGCGGACATGTGGTCTCCCGAGCACAGCACATCTCTGGCGCCACTATCAGACGGTTGTCAATGCTACGCCTGCATGCACCACCACCGCGCCTACTTGCACCATCTGCTCAATGCCAAGGAGATGCTGGGCTGGAACCTGCTCCAGATCCACAACCACCGGGTCATGGGCGAGTTCTTTGCAGGCATTCGACGGACGCTGGGCAAAGGGCTGTCGGAGTTTGAGGAGGGGAGGAAGCAGTTTCTGGCGGCGTACGAGCCCGAGTTGCCGGAGGGGACGGGCGAACGACCCCGGGCGAGGGGGTATCGCTTCAAGAGCGAGGCTGGCCAGGAGAGGATCAACAAGCCCGGCTGGGCGGATCTCGACGGCAAAGTCCCCAAGGACGAGAAACCTGTGGAGAATGGCATTTGATAGCGAAGCATAGATGTTGTTTTTCGAGGAACAAATACAAATACACTTAGATGAGGTGGGCTGCATATTACCGATCTTGGAGGACTGACGCAATGCATCGCACGAATCCGTGGATGTGCCACGGGATATGCAAAGCATGAGTACGAGTAGTTCGGACCACGGGGTAAAAGTGAAAGCGGCATAAACGATGCGACGTTGCTGCCCTGCATGCATGAAGGCTGAGAGCCCGTGGAGCACGCATCCATCACCTGGCTGCCGCCTCTCGGCCGTCTTCCTGGCCAAGCTGGGCATCTAGTCCGAAGACTAGACCACAGCCGCCGACGGCATGTGGGACGAGCAGGAGCAGACGAAGTCGTACTATCGAATCGCTGGCGAGGTCCGAGGCGGGCCGTCTCGGTGAACGATCTGGAAGCTCGCGACGTTGGGAGGCCCGTTCATTTCAGTTCAGCCGGGGCGGTCCCGCCCACCTGCGCCAATAATTTGAATCTGACTTGGATGCTGTGCAACGCGCAGTGTCTTGACGCATGCCGCTTGCTGGCTGTTCTCGCGCAAACACGATGAGGGAAGCATCTCGCGGGGCCGACGCCCGCACACAGCTCATGTGCCCCTGCAGAAGGAAACCAACGCCTCCATCCGTCAGCCTGAGCACTTGTCGAATCTCCGTTCCGCGAGGACCGGCGAGCAAAGCAGCCCCAAGACAGTCCATCGCTGCACTTTTGCAGTCGCAGCAGGGCGGCGCACATGGGTGCCACCAACTCTCGAGCCTCCGCTGCCAATGAGGCGCCCACGTCTGCCCACGGGGGCGGCAGCCGATCGTGCATCCCGCGCAGCCCACCCACGCCTCGTGGCAGGGCAGTGCGCCAGGTTCTCCATCCGGGATAAGCATCATAAGCTTATGCAGATTAGAGGGCGTGTAGTGCCTGCGAGCGGTGGAGCCGTGCCGTTGTTGGTTCCTGGGCGTCTGGGGCCTGAGTTCACGCTCCACAGATCTTTGGGCTTCCCTGGTCCGCGTCCATCACCACCACCTCCACCACCAGCAGATGCCTGCACCAGCAGCGTCGCCGGCCACAGCACGAGGCCTGACCCGGGCCACCCACGCTTCTCCCGCCTCCGTCTGGCTCTGCGCCACGACAAGCTCCGGACAAGCTTCAGCAGTGGCGCCGGCACGTGCCCGTGTCCCCGACGATGAAGGGTTCACCGTGACATCGCGTCCGCCGACGCCAGAAGCTCTCGGTGCTGGGGGCAAGAGGGTCAATATTCCTCCACTAATGGAGCTGCCCCCGTCCTTTCGGTCGCCGTGATAGGAGGGCCTCGCGCGCCGGTGCATGGCATGGATGGGAAAACGTGCCTTCGCTCGACGACGGCGTTGACTCTGCAGCACTCTGCAGCCTGCCCGACATGGCGGCGGTCCCGCGCATCGTCCAGTCGGCTGCTTCCGACCGCAGACGCCTCCCACGCGCGTGATGCTACGCTGCTCGTTCATATAAGTTGGCCGTGGCCCGCGTGAGCTGAGCCGTCTGCCCGACTCGTCTCCCTCTCCTCCCTCATCCACACGCGCCTAAACTCGACTGGCCTGCCTCCTCGCCGCTCCGCCCGCCAGTGATAGCACCGCACAGAGGCACACCGGAGACGAGGACACGCAAGGATGCTCGCCAAGCTTAACGTCGTCGCCCTCGTGGCGGCGTCGCTGTCGGCCGTCTCGGCCCAGACATACCAGCGTCTCGGGACCTGCCCGACGCTGGGCTGCCTTCTGCCGCCGGACCAGAGCGACTTCCTGCCCGGCCAGCTCTTCGACCTGCGCGTCGAGGTCCACGCCCCCGTCAACGGCTCCGAGGCTGCCCACGACGGCAAGCCTGACGAGAAGTTCAAGGTGACCATCGCCAAGGGCAACGACAAGCCCCGCGACTTTGCCGCGGCCTTCAACATCAAGGAGCCCAAGCTGGAGAAGTGGCAGTTCAAGTGGTTCGAGGACCTCTTTGCCGAGGACAAGAACACGCCCTCGATTGTCAACGTTGCCTCCAAGGCCTACCGCAAGCTCTCCCTCGACGAGCCCGGCAAGTACACCGTCGTCTTGGAGTACTACAACGGCGAGAAGACCACTGCCGAGTGGACCGTCCGTCCCCTTGCCAAGGAGAGGAAGGCCAAGAATGTCATCTTCTTCATCGGCGATGGCATGACCACCAACATGGTAGGCTGCCACGCTGATCAACAGTCGGATAATTTGGGGCTCATCTGATGACGGCTGTAGATCACCGCTGCCCGCCTCCTCGGGCACAAGAGCATCAATGGCAAATACCAGACTCTGATGAAGATGGACGAGTTCCCTGTCGTGGGCCACCAGATGACGCACTCGATTGACAGCTACATCACCGACTCTGCCAACTCGGCCTCTGCCCTGTACTCGGGCCACAAGAGCACCGTCAACGCCATGGGGTAGGACGACATGTGCGCGCGACGGGGGGCTGCATTTTGCTGACAATGGACTTTTAGGGTCCACGCCGACTCCTCCCCCGACCCCTTTGATGACCCCAAGGTCGAGACCATTGTCGAAATCTTCCGCCGTATCCACGTAAGCCTCAGTCGCCCATGTCCTTGCTATGTAAGGAAGTCAACTGACATTGTTGCAGCGCGGTGCCTGGGGAGCCGTCTCCACGGCCTTCATGGCCGATGCCACCCCCATCGCCCTGACCGGCCACACCCGTCGCCGCTCCGAGTACGGCCCGCTCACTGACCAGGCCCTCAACGGCGTGACCAACTACAGCTGGACCAAGCAGGACGGCCCCGACGTCTTCTTCGGTGGCGGCGCCGAGCAGTTTGTCCCTGGCAAGGGCTCCTACCTGGGCAAGGACTACTATGCCGAGTTCGCCAAGAAGGGCTACTCCATCAGCCTCAACAAGACGTCCCTACTCAAGGCCGATCCCAGCAAGAAGGCCCTCGGCATGTTCTGCCAGAGCAACATCCCCGTCTGGCTGGACCGCAACGTCTACACCGACAACCTCAAGAGCTTCAAGAACGACCCCAAGGGTGGCAAGGAGCCCGCCCTCGACCTCCCCGGGCTCAAGGACATGACCCTCAAGGCCGTTGAGATCCTGCACAAGCGCGGCGGGGACAAGGGCTTCTTCCTCATGTCCGAGGCTGCATCTATCGACAAGCAGATGCACACCCTCGACTACGACCGTGCTCTTGGCGACCTGCTCGAGCTCGACGACACTGTCCGCACCACTATTGAGAAGCTCAAGGAGCTCAAGATCCTCGAGGAGACCCTCATCATCGTCACAGCCGACCACGGCCATGGCTTCGAGTAAGCCAGATCCTCCCCGTTGCCCTCTTGTGTGGTTTGACATGGACTAACCGAAATCCGTCTGCAGCGTCTGGGGCTCCGCCGACACCGACTACCTCTCCAAGCAGGAGGACGAGCGCCAAAAGCGCAAGGCCATCGGCGTCTACGAGAAGTCGGGCCTCTCGCAGTACACCAGCAAGGCCAAGGGCATCGAGTACGGCACCGGCACGAACTTCCCCGTCAACTGGGAGCCGCGGTACGCCATCGCCGGCGGCGTCGGCGCCGCGCCCGACCACCGCGAGGACTACAAGGTGCACAAGGCCGGTCCCCGCGAGCCTGCCGTCAAGGTGGGCAGCGAGTACTACGTCAACGCCGAGGACGCGCCCAAGGGTATCGTCATCAACGGCACGCTGCCCACCAGCGAGGCCCAGGGCGTCCACTCGCTCACCGACGTGCCGATCTACGCCATGGGGCCCTGCCAGGCTACCTTTGGGGGCACCTTTAGCAACGTCGACATCTTCTACAAGATTGCCAGCTGCCTGGGCATGGCGCGCGAGCACGAGGAGGGGTGCAAAGCCAGTCCCACCAAGAGCGCGTAAACGTCTGCGGCGGCTGTTGCGGGGAATGGGAGTATCAAAATGGATGTAGCAGTAGAGATGACGACGATGACGAGATGAGATGACGAGAATTGTTGTAGAACAGAGCAGAAACAACTGAACAAGTCACAGTCTTGTAGCAGTAGTAATAGAGCGGGCGTCAAGTCTGCAAGAGATTTGAAAATGAATATGGGCTCCCAATGGCCTGGAAGAGAGCAAGCAATATTGCATCTCAGTGATATCTCTCAATGTCCTCCTGTCGCGTCCTTCCCTGTCCAGCCAAGTTCCCGCAGATCCTGTTGCCACGACCTCCCTCACAGTGTCAACCAAGGCCCGTCCACTCACGAGGCAAAAAGCAAACTCACGTTTTGCGTGCCATCTAGCGTCTCTTCGCGGGTAGGTCGCGCCCAAGGCCCGAATAGAATCCAACCGAGGCAGGCCTGGGTGGGAGCTCCAGCTCTGGCTCGGAAACCCGGACGGCGACGTAGCTGGTCGGAAGGAGAACGAGACGGACGGCGAAGCCATGGACGCCATAGAGCCCGAATCCGCTCTCGGGCGCCGAGCCGATTCGACGGAGCCGGCCTCCACGCGAGAAAGAGCAGAACAAGTTAGCAAGACAGAAACTGGCAGAGAGAGGTGCTGCTGCCCGCGGTGGCGTCGTGTCGGGGAGGGCTAGCGGCGCGAACCTGGGCCATAGTGCTGAAGCCAGTGGCCAGCCGGATCCCTCTAGGCCGGCTGGACCCGCCCCAGCACGGCGAGGACTTCGACGAGCTCGTCCGCGTCGAGCTGCTCGGTCAGGACGCCGTCGATGGTCTTGACGGCGGCGGTGTGGAACCATATGCTGTTGTCGTCGTAGGCGGCGAGCTGGGCAGCCGCCTTGCGGACGTTGTGGCGACGCAGGCCTCCACCGGCAATGATCTGGATCTTGCCGGCCATGCGGCGGCACATGTAGTCGATCTTGTCGACGTTTTCCTGAATGCAGCAGCTGCTGTTCAAGCCGCCGGCCGTGAGGAGGCCCTGGAACCCGAGCTTGGCTAGCTGCTCCGTGGCGTCGAGGCAACGCCCGCTCGCGGCGATGGGGTCAAAGGCGCGGTGGAAGACGCAGCCGAAGGGCGTTGCGACCTCGATGAGCGCCGCGCAGATGCCCTCGTCGATCTCCATCCTCTTGTCGCCGGGGCCGTCGTCGTCGTCGCCGCCGTCGACCTCAGCCACGGCGCCAAAGACGAAGCGGTCTCCCTCGAGCGGGTTCATGAGCTCAGACGCCTTGAAGCGGGAGATGGCGGTGAACATCTCGGCAAGCTCGTGGGCCGAGTAGACGAAGTCGGGTCCCTCTGCCGGGGCACCGCGCGGCCGGATCATGATGTGGACCGGGATGGTGAGCTTGCGCGGCTCGGCTCGGAGCTTCGCGAGCTCCTCGATGGCGGGAGTCAGGCCGCCGACGCCGTAGGAGCCGGCCGCGTTGAGCTCGACGCGGGAGGCGCCCAGGGTCTGCGCCGTGAGCGCGCTCTCGGCCGAGAAGACGGCCGCCTCGAGGGGCATCCTGCGAGCACGGGGTTGGCTCATGGTATTGAGGGCTAGAGAGCGTGAGCGGTGATGCTGTGGCGTAGAGGGGCCTTAAGGAGTTACCAGGAAGTTGTCGAGGGCGTTGGGGGAAAATTTGCGAGGCTCCCGGCCGCGAAGGGGGAGCGCAATGTTGAGGGGTTGAGGGGCTCAGCGAACGATGACGAAGCTGTCACGGGAGCAGGGCAAGGCCACGAGACTCTTGACCGCGGAAGGATGCGGTGAGAGGTTGGACGTGTCAGATAGCCACAGAGCTGTCAAGTGGGCTGAAGCAGGGCTGCGTGCTGCCGACAATGGAGGCGTGATGGGGTTGAGAACTTGAGATGAAGGTGGTGAAGAAGAGAGGGCAGGAGGACAGCTCGAGCCCGATCGAGGACAGGAATTTATAGTCGGCCAGGCAGCGGCCGGGCCGTTACTGGCTTGCGAGTTGCGTCTGGGAGAAACGTGTGCTGGCGAACAGCGGTCGACACATGACGGCCCAGTCAGGCCAGCTGTAGGTCTAGTTGAAGCTGTCAGGCTGTTCGTACGAAGCAACAGGCCGGTATAGGCTGCGCAGCCCCACATACATTGCTTGCACTGTCAACGGGTTTGCTCGCAAAGAACTGCTATTTGTCTGATTGAATGAAGTAGGAGCAAGGACGAGGTTCATTTGCAGGTTTTCAGGGCGTTGACACGAATCACTCCTCACGTGATCTGACGAGAGCGGCCAGGACGTTGCTCGATAGGGCCATGGCGATGCCTCATCAGCAACCATGCGCCAGAAGGAAGCCGGTTGACGAGATGCCGCAAACGGCTCGGCGGGCAGCTTGAAAGGTCAATATACCGGTATCAAGACCAGTGTATTGCCAGCATCTGCAGGACCCTGACTTTTTTAAGTTGCCAGAAGCCTGGAGTGTTTGTGCCGTCTCTCTCTAGGTATACGAGGACGAAGTACAACGCAGGTAGTCGGTGGAGCTGGACCTGAAGCCCCTTCGTCTCCAGCGCTTCCCCTCCGTCTGACCTGCCAACCAGCGGGCCAAAACAGTACAGGGGCCCCTCACAGGCCAGGGGACGGCTGCAGAGGTGCTACAGGGGTGCTACGACCCAATGACATCAACCCCGCCACTAAGACCATAGAGTAAATTTCCTCCACCAAACAAAGCTTTTTCGAGGAGAGCTTTGCCCGCAGCCAGAGCCGAGCCGTCGTTTGCCTCTTGACCGCTGCCAGAGATTTCTGGGGCGCGCAGATTTTTTTCTTCATCTGCGTCGTCATATCCCTGCCGGGCTTATAAAACGAGACCAGGCGCGCGCCATCGTGGCTTCTTTCAAGACGGCCTGCCCTCTCATCCCACCTCCCTCACACACACCAACAAACACCGCCACCATGTCGGCCGAGAACCTGGACATCCCCGTCGCCTACGAGCAGCTCGAGGACCTCGAGGATGACTTTGAGGATGTCGAGATTGAGCTGCGTAAGTTGCTGTTCCCGCGGTTGGCGCGCCGAGGCGCCGGGCGCAATGCAGCCCAGTGTCGTGTCGCGCGTCGCACCGCTTTTGCGCGCGCGCGCATCTCTAGAGGCCGTGAGGAGACGTGGCTAACATGTGACTCGACAGTCCGCTATCAGGAGAAGCTCAGCAAGGACCTCTACGCCAAGCGCGAGAAGGTCGTCGCCCAGATCCCCAACTTCTGGCCCCTCGTCTTCGAGCAGTCGCCCGCGGACATTGACGAGTACATCCAGCCCACCGACGCCAGCCTGCTCCTCGGCTCCCTGAAGTCTCTCTCCGTCGAGCGCTTCGAGCTGCCCGAGGGCGACCCCCGCAGCGTCTCCATCAAGTTCGAGTTCAACGAGAACGAGTACTTTGAGAACACGGTCCTCGAGAAGAAGTTTTGGTGGCGCCACGCCAAGGACGGCTGGACCGGCCTCGTCAGCGAGCCCGTCGAGATCAAGTGGAAGGCCGACAAGGACCTGACGGGCGGCCTGCTGGCCCTGGCCAGGAAGGTCTGGGAGGAGGACAAGGCGGGCAAGACGGAGGAGACCGAGGCCAAGAAGAAGCTCAAGGCGCAGATGGCGAAGACGGGCCTGGGCGGCGTCAGCTTCTTCGCTTGGTTCGGCTTCCGCGGCAGGAACGTCACTGCCGAGGAGGACCGCGAGGCTGCCAAGGAGGAGCGCGAGCGCCGTCAGGCCCGCAAGGAGGGCAAGGAGGTCGAGGTCAAGGACGACGACGACGAGGATGAGGAGTATGACGACGAATACGAGCTGGAGATTTTCCCCACGGCCGACGACCTGGCGGTTGCCATCTCCGAGGACCTGTGGCCCGGCGCCATCAAGTACTTCAGTGAGTTCTTCGACAGCCAGGAGGAGGACTGGGAGGACGAAGACGACGAGGAGACGGAGGGTCAAGAAGAAGAAGAAGCCGACTAACGCCTGCCCGCAGCCCAAGCCCAGGAGCAGGACGCTCTGAGCGACGCGGACTTTGAGTCTGACGACGGCGAGGAGATGGACGAGGCCGAGGCCGAGGCCGATGGCGAGGACAAGCCGCCGCACAAGAAGCGCAAGGCGTAGAGCCGTCCGTCCAGGGAATGATGCGCGGCTGGCTGGCTGGGCATTGACGTGGCACGGCAGTTATTTGAATGCGAAAAATTTTGATGAAGAACGGCACTATAGGTCGACATTGGAGTGCCTGGGCT
Organism: Tolypocladium nubicola; assembly: GCA_024340505.1. Lineage (NCBI taxonomy): Eukaryota > Fungi > Ascomycota > Sordariomycetes > Hypocreales > Ophiocordycipitaceae > Tolypocladium > Tolypocladium nubicola. Next base: position 31,239 of record JALHCA010000215.1, read on the forward strand.
GTGCGGCCCGTGAATAAAGTCTTGATGCCCAAGTGCAAGCCGATTGGCTCGACAGAGATGCCACCTGATGGAACTTCCAGCCAACTCGGCCGAGTGAGAGTCCCAAATACCTATGTACTCTGTGAATGAGGCCAGCAGCATGAGCCCGACGAACTGGAAATGCGCAACATGCGGGGTGGTTCACAGGCAAGGGGGTGGCACGAAAAGCGGCACCGCCCAACACTACGACAACTTCCTCAGCTCAACCGTCATTCAAGGCCGCAAACTGTCAGTAATATCGCATTTTCTTACACAAAATCATTGACAGATATCCAAAAGAAGTTGACACTGAATTTCTTCAAAATTCACGGGCTTAAATCGTGCTCTTCGCAGGGAAGAGAACTTGCCCCTACTCTGAGTGCCAGAGTCGGCAAACGGAGGCTCCGGCCCCGATCTCCACTGACGAAAGCAGAGCCAATATCGACGCCTCTCCGCAGCCGGCGACGTCATGATGCGTAGAATCCGGGGAAAGCTTCGCGACACGGCCAATGCGCTGCCGGCGCTTTGCAACCTATCCTGCCCGTGGCCCCTTTCGGACCCGAGGGCATCACGGCGCCGTCTCGTCACCATTTGTCAGCACTGCACGTCCGTTGCACCAGAAATCGCCCCGTGGAAGCCCCCGTGCGAGAGGAGGGTGCCGTATAAAGGCCCAGATGGTAGCGTCGCGCCGTCTCGTGCAACTCCCGCGAGCGATACTGCGAGCCGCCCACCGGACGACAACTACCCCACGACGACAAAGGCTCTACTGCTGCTCGGCTCGTGCGGATACGCTTCCCAGCATGGCGACGGCGTATCGCATCCACGTCCCCGCGCAGGACACCGGCCTGCTCAAGGTCGAGCAGGACGAGGCCGCTGCGGCCAAGGTCACGGAGCTGCTCCAGAGGGACCTCGAGGTGTGTCCGTGGCAGCGATACCCCCGGCTGGGCACACACTGACGAGACGTGACAGAACCACCACGTCTTCTTCAATGCAGATGGGTTTCATAACCATGCACGCGGCTTGCCCCGTCCTGCCGATGCAGGAGTTGCCGTAGACTGACCAGCGTCGACGCCCCAGATCCTCCACCAGCTCCTCACCCTCTACGGCACCGGCGCCGGCCCGGACCTCCTCCAGCAGGCCTACGACAAGAACGAGACGTACCAGATCCGGGCCACGCACACGGACGGCGCCGTCGTCGAGGCGCTGCAGAGCGACTGGGCCGCCAGCGCGCCCAAGTACCTCGGCCAGGGGCGGCACTACGCCGACTTCCTCGCCTTCTTCCAGCGCGAGATCGAGCGCGAGGGCTGGCAGGCCGTCCTCGCCGCGTACGCCTTCGACGCCGACGCGCCGCTGCGCAGCCGCCTGTACGCGGGCTTCCTGCACCCCCTGATCCAGCTCATGTACGGCGTCGAGTGGGCGCAGCCCGCCGTCGTCGCCGAGGGCCTGGCGCAGGCGGCGGTGCACGCGGACCGCCTCGGCGACTTCATGGCCAAGGTCGACAGGGCTGCCGCCGCCGCCGCCGCCGCCGCCGACTCTGCGGCGCCGCAGCGCCCCGTGGCGGAGATCTGCGAGACGGTCCGCCGGGAGAACGAGAAGCTCGCGATGAGCGCCCACTGGGGGGACCCGAACCGCATCCACGACGGCGTGCTGGCCCGCGCCGAGGACGAGGCCGTCGCGCTGCTCGCCCAGATCCGCGTCTCGCCCGACGACGTCGAGGAGCGCACCGCCGAGATGATCCATACCGCCGCGTACGTCGCCGCCGCCGCCGCGTGGAACCCGCCGTACATTCCCAAGTTTGACTTCTTCCTCATGTGAGCCGCCCGCCCTGTCCCGCGCTCCACCAGCGGCGGCGGCAGCAGCAGCAGCAGCATCGCTGACACGCGCCAGCCACCACCTCACGTCGGCGCCCTTCTTCCTCTCCCTCAACAGGCACGCCGCCTGGATCCCCGCCGCCGCCCGCGCCCGCCTGCTCGAGTGGAAGCTGCGCCTCGACGTCGTCGAGTACCTCGCCCGCGGGAGCCCGCCCCTGCGCCTCGCCGACGCCCTCGAGACGTTCGCGCCGGGGGACGCCCGGCCCGTGGCCCGGGCGCGCGACCTCGTCCCGCGCTTCCACGGCGTCGTCGACGACGGGCACACCATCAAGACGGCGCGCGCGCTGCTGCTCGCGCAGGACGTCTCGCGCGAGTGGGCCGGCCGCCCGTGGATCCGCATCGAGGGCGACGAGGCGTGGCTCAAGGTCATGTACATGCTGCTGCGCAGCGTCGAGGGCGACGAGTACGAATGGGTGCGGTCGGCTGGGTTCGAGGAGGCGTGGGAGGGCGTCCCCAAGGCAACGTAGGGGACACCGGGCACGTCTGACGAGCATCATCTGCGGCCCGTCTCTAGGTTGAAACACGTCTTTGGTGGGTATTTACAGAGTTACATCATCTATGTGAACCAGCCGTCTTATTCTAGTCCAACCCAATCCACTCGTCGTCGTCTGACTCCCCGCCAGACTCTGCGTTGCCGCTCATGCCCAGGTCAATCATCTGCTGTCCACCCGACTTGAGCCGTCGGTCGCCCCCCTTTTGCGTCTCCTTGCCGGCCTGCCCCAGGAGGTAGTCTGCCATGTAGACATTCTCGTCCGCCAGCTTCCGGATCTCGTCACGCATCCTCGATACGGCGCGCGAGACTATCCGCAGCTCGACATCTACCTTGCCCCTGTTGGCCGTCAGCCACGCGCCGTGCTTGTCGACGAGCGCCTTGATCCACAAGAGGCAGAACTCAATGTGTGGGGACTCTTCGGTTTGGGCGGCGACGAAGCGCAACAGCCGGGACACGTAGACGGTCGGCAAGTCTGCCACCACGAGGGAGATGTCCGCTGGCGGCACGGCCAAGAACACTCGCTTGATCAGGCCAGCCTCGTTTAGTCTGAAGGCCATAACGAGAGCCTTGAGAAAGTCGCGCTCCACTTCCAGCACATTCAGGGTCGAGGCGGGAGTAATCTCCATGTTCAGGTCGAATGGATCGAACTGGAGAGTGGTGTCCAGGCTGTAGATTAGGAGGCCCTCTGTCGAGGCGGCGCAGAACGCACTTCCCGAGGGCGAGAAGCCAATGCCCGTCACACGGACGGCCGGCAGCTTCTTCCTGGCTGAAGGGTCTCCGCCACGCTTGGATCCTGGTAGGCTCGAGTCGATGCGATCTTCGCGGTCGGATGCCTCGCCTTGGTCGTCCAACCCTTCCATGGGTCCCGCCTCCGTCAGATTCCTGCTGTTGAGGAACTCCTGCGTCCCGGACAGGGACAGGTTGACACTGACGGTGAACTTCTTCAGCAAGACCATGGTCGTCACCGAGTACAGGCAGATGTATTTGCTGTTGCCACCCGCAATGAGACAGCTTCCATCCATGCTGTAGCGAATGGAGTTGAAGCTTTTGGTCCCCGAGACGTTGGCCGCGGTCCTTCGATCCGTAATCTGTCGGCCTCCGGATACATCGCGGCGTCCGTCCAGCCCGGCGACTTGCTCGGCATCTGCCAGGGACCAGAACGTCAACTGCCCGTCGAGCGTCGAGATGGCGAGCTGCAGAGAATCCGGCCGTACAGCAATGTCCAGCACATCTGCTTGCAGCTGGAGGGGTTCGCTCGTCTGTGTCCGGCTGAAGATTGACCATATCCGAGCAGTGCGATCCCAGCTGCCGCTGATCAGAGACCCTCCGTTCGGCGCAAATGCCAGAGCAGAAACCGGTCCATCGTGGCCAGACAGCTGATCGAGGAGCTGGCCGGTTTGGACGGACCAAATGTGAATGTCGAAAGAGTCCAGAGATCCGGCGGCGACAACCTCACCACTAGGATCCACAGCCATACAAGAGAACGATAGCCGGGTCGGCGCTGTGAATGTGCGGAAGTTTCGGTACCGGATGAGGTCCCATGCACGGATCGAGCCGTCGAGACTGGCCGTGAACAGGACGTTGCCCTTTTTCGCAAACTCACAGGCCGTCACGCCACTCGTGTGTTCAGTAAAGGTAACGATGCAGAACCCTGATTCGATGTCCCACACCTTGATCTTCCCGTCATCGGCCGTCGTTATGATACGCTGCCCATCCGGCGAGTAGACGAGTGAGTTCATCGAGTCGAAATGGCCTTGCTGCTTGAGAATGTAAGACTCCGACTGCCACTCCCATACCAGCAATTGACCGAGTTTCGAGGCTCCAAAAGCCAACCATTCTCCGCTCTTGTTGATGGTCACAAAATCGATGTCGTTCTGTGAGATGCTCAACTTGTGAATGTTGTTGAAATCCGGCATCTCATAGAGTCCAAAGATGCCGTTCGAGAAGCCAGCCACCAGCAGGTTTGACTCTGGGTGGAAGGCCGCACATTTCACGTGGGCGCTCCCCTGCATGAAATAGTGCTTCTGAACTATCCGCCATCGCATGTCAGAGTCGTCTTCATCCCGCATCTCGTCGTCCTCTTCGATGCGATTGATGGGCTTGACATAGCGCCATTCAAAGACGGCGCCATCCTTGCTCACGGTGTAGATGGTTTCCTGATCTTCGGAGAACCATGCTCCCACAACCGCTTGCTTGTGGCCCGAGAGCACCGTCGGCGTAAAGCCGTCTTCCGGGTGCAAGCTCCATATTCTCGCCGTGAGATCCTTGGAGGTAGTCAGGAAGAACCTGGAGTCGCTCGACCACTCGATATGCCGCACGGTATCAAAGTGTCCAGTATGTGTATGGTGTCTCACAAACGGTGCGAATTCGAGCTCGCCACCAACGTTCGAGTCTGGCGTCGAAGGCACGTGCCACACCTCAATCTTGCGACCGAGTCCGACAGCGAAGTGTCTCCCGGAGGGGGAGAAGGCGAGCGCCGTGACCTGCGCTCGGAAGGAGAAGTGATATATGGCTATCCGGCGAGTGACATTGGTGAGGATCGCTTGGCCGTCTTCGTCAACTGTGAGGAGAATGTTGCCGCGGGGTGTAAGTCCGATTCGGGAGATGTTCTTGCGGTGCGCAAAGGGAAGTGTGTATGATTTGTTCCTGTCAGAGGTTCTCGTTAGACACACGCGCATACACGGCACATCAACAGACATGAAGGCATGCATACTCTACCAGGTTAAAGACCGTCACCCGGTTCCTCACGGGCGAGAAGAGATGGGTGCCATCGGGGCTGAAGAGCAGATTGCCCTGGCAGTAGACGGTGCCCAGCAAGTTCGAAAACTGCGAACAGCCATGTTAGCAACTAGTAGTTCATGCGCCTGCGCCAATTGGGGGTTAGCCATACCTTGAAGTCGGTCTTCATTGTCATCTGCAGGCCATGATATTGCGACTAAGTTGGAACTCGGATCGCTGCCAAAATTTTGGCTAGGATTGCTTCCTTGTTTGCTTATCGATTAGCACAGGCAGTGAAGTTTTTAGACGCTCCATTCGAGCACGTGCTTTGTCACGTGATTTTGACTTGGGGAGGCAAAAAAGAAAGCCGACAACGACAAGATTCGAACTTGTGCTCCCGAAGGAAACAGCGTAGCAAGCTGTCGCGTTAACCACTCCGCCACGTTGCCTCTTGTTTTGACTGATTACTCATCATTTATTTCAAAGTATATACTCTTGAACTCATCCAAGTTGAACACGTTATAGCAACAGCGGGGTATTCTGCATCATGATTTACGCATCGAAGTACGCAATCGTACATAGTCCGTAGAGTAGTGGAATGCTGGTTGAGGCTTCCTACTGTGATCGCGATGGTCAAATTGGCCCACCCGAAAATGCCATGGAGGGGCCGGCAGATAATTAATCCTGGGTCTCGGGTCTAGTCCACTTTGGGGCTCGTGCGCACCGACCGTTGGGAAGGGAAAAGGGGACCGCCTCCTGCCCGTGTCCCCAGACCAGCCAACGGGACAAGGGCAGCAAAATTGGCAGCCACGACCCCCCCCCCCCCC
>JALHCA010000217.1:0-60529 GCA_024340505.1 Tolypocladium nubicola
GGGGGGGGAGGGAAGCGAGACCCTCTTGTACGCCTTGGCTCCCTGTCGCGCGAGACCCGGAATCGTCATCCTGCGCCGCACCCGGCCGAGCAGAGGCAAGCTCCGTCCTCTTTCAGCTCGAGCTTACGGCGCGCTCGCATACCTGCAACACCACCGACTTTCCGTACGGACCACCGCTTGGGCTGCGGCGCATTCTCCACCGGCTCCTGTGCGGGCCTGCTGCGTACGGGGACCCGCGCGCGAGATGGGCGACTGCACGGAAGCCGCCCCTGGTCTTCGACGAGCGCAGCCGCGGGCATGGGCTTCGGATGCACGCACGGGGCAGCCGTGGCACGACGACGCGGCGTGGCCACGGGGGACGACGCCGTTTGCGACCGAGGACCGACCAGGGCTGCACGCGGTCGAGTGTCCACGGCCCACCGAACCCAACGTGGACCCCTTGGAAGCAAGGCCGAGTGATGGATGCTGATGATGCAGCATTCCCTGATGGCTTCGGCTCGCGTAGTTTGCTTTGCGACGGACGCAGACGCCTGCTGAGACATGCAGCGACGCGCATGTGGCTCACCTCGTCCGCCATCCACCACCCCGTCCCCGTCTGTCCCCTCGCCGGCTGCAACCAACCAGCTCGGCGCCCTTCTCTGTCCCTGACGCTCCCCCCGACGACGAAGACGGACAATGACCGGGGGCGGACAATGGAGACGGCGTCGGCGGCTGGAATGCGACTGGGCCCCCGTCAGTCCCGGGCAACAGGCCAACCAACCAACCCGCCAGCCGGCCAGCCAACTGCAACTAACCAACTCCTCTAACCAACTATTTACCAGCCTCCTCCTCCTCCTCCTCCACCCAGCGTCGACCATCCAAGACATTTGTCCGCAGCCCAAGACAAAGCCCGCAGCCAAATGTCCACCGCTCGTCCTGCTCATCAGAAAATAGATTCATGCTTGTCTCTCTTTCCGCTGACTCGCCGTGAGCGGCGCGCCAGCCGTGGCCAATTTTAGCATCCCACGCATTGGCTCTCGCTGGGCCGCCTGGGTGAGCACAAGGCTCCCTTTAACAGCAGTCTCCTCCGCCTCGCCTTCGCCGGCGGACGTGCCTCTTCGATAGCGCGCGCGACTGCCGGCACCGGCGCTGCCGCTCTCAGTTAAAGGATGCTCCTGTCTCGCCCGTTGATTACGGCGAGCTGTGGCCCGGACCCGCCGCCGCATGCGGACTGCCATGCCCCTGTGTGACGACGGTGACAAAGGACGGTGGCTCGCCCCTTGCTTGTTCCAGCTTTTATTTGAGTGCCGACGGCCCAGCTGCGAGAAATCCATCAAGCCTGCCAAGAATAACATGATACGGACTACGAACTGCTGAATCGTACGGGTGAGCGTACCGCTTGTGCACACCCCGTCCCCGGTCTCACCGTCTCACAGCCATCTCACCTTGGCGATGTGATCAGCCTTCTTCTTGCTGGCCTTGACAAACCCGAGGGCCCGGAGCTCAGCGAGCCCCCGATAAAACATGACGAGCGTCGTCCGCTCGTCACTTTCCACGCCGTGCTCCTTCTGCTGCTGCTGCTGCCCAACCAGCGCGTGGAATGCCGACCACAGATCCGCCACGTTTATCAGGCTGCCCGTCTCCAGGTACAGATGGTACAGGATGGCCGTCGCCGGCAGCGTCGCCTGGATGCCCCCCTCGCCCGGCTTGCAGCACGCGCAGCCCAGGTAGTCGTGCGGCCGCCCCAGGCTGCGCTCAAACGCGCCGCGCGGTCGCGGCACAAAGACTTCTCGCGACGGCGACCTCGAATCGTAGAGCCAACACTCGGAGAAGAGGACGGCGTTGGGGTCCGTGTCGGCAAAGTGAGCAGTCAGCAGCTCCGTGACCCTGTCGACAACCGCTGTCAACTGCTTGTCCTCGTCGCGAAGAGCTGCCGAGTCCTGGCTCAGCTGCACTCTCTGCGCAATGACCGTCGTCCGCATCACCTTGCTCTGCCCGCTATATTTGCTCCGCAAGGAGAAGCCTTCGCTCTCGGCCGTCGCTCTGAGCCTGTCGAGTTCGACGAGCTCGCTTTCTAGGGCGCTCTGGAGCTTGGAGTCTTCTTCCTCCACAGACGGACCGAGGTTGAGGCTAGAGTCGCCCTTCTTGAACAAATCGATGATGCGGGTCAGCATCGCCGAGAGCTCATAGCCACCCATTCGTTGGATGCAGTCTACCGCCACAGACTGCTCTGATATCTCGACGCCGTCAACCATGGCATTGACGTATGCCTTTGAAAACGTGCCGTGCTGCGCGCCAGCAGCCTCCAGGACCAGGATGGCCCGTAAGATGCTGCCTATCCACTGTCTCCGAGCTCTGTCGTTATCTCGCACTTTGGCAAGCAGGTAGTCGTCGTCTTGAATCAGCGACTTTGCGTGCTGCAGCGACTCGTCGTCTCCGAGTTGCACTGCCTTTTCCACATGCTTGCGGAACGAAGGCAGGTTTCGAAGTGCGTCGATGTGTTCTGGCTGAATAATCTCGCCCTGCAAAGCGTCTGGGGAAGTAATGATCGCCAGTGGATTGGCGTAGAAGTGGCACATGTATGCATACTGCTCCGGTTAGCTGACCGCACCAACTACGCCAGTGGCGCTTTCAAGCTTACCTTTAACGAGCTGATGAATGCCTGAATACCTGCCACTTGGTCGTGCTGTCGATCCAGCATGTCCCGGAGCAACGGCGCTCCTAGCCGTAGCTGCACGTCGCCGGAGGCGACTGCTCCTTTGAACACAGCCTCCAGTATCGTCCCTATTTGCACGCAATCGAACTGTGCTCCGTAGATGAGTCGGCACGCAGACTTCAACAGGCGAGCCTGGAGAAGCTCGACCGAGGTGGCGATGCCGAATAGAAGGGTGAACGGTATCCGAGGACGCCACGAGCTGCAGCAAGTTAACACTCCGCTCATGTCTGGAATTGGAGAAACCGTACTGGAATAGAGCAATGAAATCGGAGAGCAAGCTGCTGTCAAAGCCCTCACTGTCCTGAAACGCCACAAAGACGTGCTCACACTTCTGAGGCTTGATGGATGCCTCGAGCGCTTCCAGGTCATAGTCGAGATACCGCCGACCCTGTGGGCTGGTCAGTATACGGGCGTGACGCAGGCTTTGGCAAACGTACATCCTGGCCAGGCTCTACTTGCAGGCCTTCATCATCGTCCTCCGAGGGAGTGGTCGCCGTGGCATCCCGGATCGTCTTCTTGAGCGCGGCTTTCAGCGTCGTCGCCTCCGAAGACCTCAGCCGCACAAACTTGCTGTCAGATGAGCGCTGCAGCGCCTCCGACAGCTGCTCAAAGAGCAGGTCCTGGGACGCAATGTTTGGCCCTGTGATGATGAACGCTGACGGGATGTGGTCGACACTGGCAGCCTCGTTAGCAGAGACCCAAGTACCTGGCACCGGTGTCGTTTCTCGGTCTCACCATTCCGGCTCTGCAGCGGCCACAAACGCCGATACCTGGTCCAGTGTCGCCGAGTTGGAATCTCGCAAGATGCCCTCACTAGGTATTAGCTACATCCGACCTTCAGCAAGTGGCTGTGGCACTCACCTGGATACGGCCGTCGACCTTGGCCCAGCTCTCCCCGAAAAGATTCTGTCGCAAACGCACAGCTTCGGGCCTCTCTGCGCCATTGAGCAGCGGCACGAACAGCGGCTCCGAGCCGTGCACGTCCGAATCCCTCTTTGCCTGTTTCGACACCCTTCGCCGCTTTGCCGGGCGCTGGCGGCGAGGTTCGTCCTCATCAGGGTCGAAGACGTATGCTACCTTCGCGACGGTCAGTACAAGAGGCCTCGAGCATTTACACGAAAATATGTACCTGATGGTCCTCTTGGGCGAATGCTCCGTGCGTCTCGTCCTCGTGGCTCATGTTTACTCGTAGATCGGACGACGCCTGTTGCTCTTGGGGATCAGTCAGGACACCTTGGCAGACGCGCTTCGAAAGGTGAACGACGCGACCCGTGATACTATACAGTCTGGGCACTGTAAATGCACCGTGGGAGCTACCCTGCACTCAGAGATGACCTCAAACACGCTAGCCCCAGCAAGCACGAACACGATCAATGGTCATCACCAGCAGCTGAATGGTTTGCTGCAGAGGCCTTGTAGTTCTTCATCAAGTTCATTAGCTGGCCTCGAATACCACCCAGGCCAGCCTTGCTGCCCTGAGCTCGGCCGGCCGACGCAGTTCCCTGAGCCTTGAGAAACCCAGTTGCAGTCCACCCAAAGATTTGACTCCCTCTCCCTTGCATGTTGCATCCCAGACACGTCGCCCCTTTTGCACCACCATTTACCAACCGTCCCGATGACAACCCACCCCCTCGCTCCCCTCTCTCCGTAACCCCTATAGTCTTGCCTCGTTTATCTCGCAAGACGTGCAGAGCCAAGAATCGCTGGAATGGTGAGCAGCACCTTCAAGATGCCTCACCTCTTCAAACGCCGTCGGCGAACGTATTAATACACCAACCTCGGCGGCTCGTCGTAGCCACTGTAATAGCGAGGAACCAAAAGAAAACGCATAAACCATGCCCCTGCGCCGTAAAGAGAACAGATGGAACAAAATGTCGAGATACCAATCCCGTAGCAACGCAGTTAACTCTGTTGTGGCAATAAAGCCTGTCGTACAAAAGACATCTGTCTGATGGCTTGGAGCTCAGTTTGCAGCCGCAACAGGTTCGGAAACGGTCGTCTGTGTTGTTCGTTAGCCCTGCACGTTGGGCGTGATCAGCAATGGTGAACCTACAGCCTCGGTGGCCGGTTTCTCGTCCTTTGCTTCCGTAATGTCTGGTTTTTCAGCCGACTTTTCCTTGGCGGCCGAGTCCTCGGCCTTTGGCTCGGAAGTCTTCTCGGGCTCAGCCTTCTTTGACTCTCCAGCCTCCTTTTTGACGCCATTGGGGCCCGACTTCTTCTCTTCGCCGGCCCCATTGACCCCGTTGATAGAGGCAGCGGGAGGAGCCGAGCCATCGCCGGCAAGAAGCTTGTTCCACCTATCCAGCAGCGATTGCGACCGCTTCTTGAATTGGAACTCCTCCTCCTTGGGAATGGAGTCGAGCTTCAAGATTGCCTTGAGCACCTTGTTGATCTTGGTCGCCCGAATGATGGAGACCTCGAGATCAACAAAGTTTTCGAGCATGCCGATGAATTCCGACATGGCTTTCATCTCGATCTCCTGGGGCTGCTGCTCCCTGGTCAGGAGACCTCGCTGGAGCTTGTGGCGAAGGTACAGCACCTCCTTCTGCGAATGCGTCAGAAACAAGCCACATCGGGGTTTCCAACTCCGTAAACGTACCTCTTTGCGCGCATGGCGCTCCTCTGCGGTCATCTTTGCTTCCTTGGGAGCTTCAGTCTTTTTCTCGGCTCCCTCCTTGGCCTTCTTGGGCTTCGACTTGGCGGGCTTCGCCGTAGAACCGCCCGCGGACTTGGGCGTGGCAGCACCGTTTGCCGTCTTCGGCGTAGAGGACGTGTTAAGCTTGATCTTAGGCTTCTTGACAGAATCGGGTCGCTGCGGGGTCTATAGAGGCCACGCGTCAGCCGCTGCGGTGACAGTTCCCTCAACGATTCGGCAGTACTCACGCTGATATCATCCTCGGCCTTTCGCTTCTTAGACTTGGCGGACTTTGGAGCTGCGTCCGCACCCTCCACGTCTGCATCCCCATCCTCGTCCGCAGGCTTGGCCTTGCCCTTCTTGGACTTCTTGGGAGTAGAAGCAGCATCTATCCTGGCTTGCTCTTGAGCGAGCAGCTCCTCCTGGAAATTCTTCAGAATATCCTGGTAGTGTTGCACGGCATTGTGTTCGGCGGCGAGCTCGAACGCAGCCTTCAAGTCTTTTCGCATCTTCTCGGTGATGGAGTCCCTCGCTTTCTCGGCGGTGAGCTCGGAGAGGGCAGTGTTCTGGACCCAGCCGCTTTGGATGCGCGTCAGCAATCATGATGCACCGTAGTGGTGATCGCGAGCTACTCACAACTCGTTGGTGTACAGGTACATGACAGGGAAGCTTCTGTCGTGGACTCGCTTGCCTCCGTCAGCATAGGCCTCGGCGTAGGTGCCGTCTTGTCTAGCGGCAGAGACGGGACGGCTAGTGATCAGAGCTTGGGGGAGCATGAACTCAGTGCAGATGATGGCCGGCCAGGCTGGGAAGCCCTTGAGCTTCACCAAGAAGTGGTCACCGGGCTGTGCATCGGTGTGGGTGAGGCGCGCCTTGGATCCCTTCCTGTTGAGTGCCTTGGCCTTGGACTCGCCAGCGGCGGACTTGCGGCGGCCGCCTTTGGCTTTGGAGACGGGAGTCTCAGCAGCAGCAACCGTGGGGGCCGCCTCAGCCTCAGCCTCAGGTGCTGCGTCCTCAGTGGCGTCCTTCATTTCGACATCCGCGTCGGCGGCAGGCTTCTCCTGCTCTTTCTCAGTCTTCTCGGTCGCGTTGGCAGATTTGTCCGCGTTGGCGGGCTCCTTGGGCTCTGGTTCACGCGGCGGGTTAGCGCGATGATGGCCAATGGGGGCGAAATGGCGCGGCGCGAGACTTCGCATGGTTGAAGCAATTGGAGCTTGTCCGCAGCGAAACGGAAACAAAATGCGCGAAATGCGTCGCGTTGGCGCGATGCAAACTTACCCTCAGAGGTCCCTGCGCCGTCCTTGGCAGCCTCGCCCTCGGGCTTCGACTCCTTGCCGCTCAATTGCAGCTCGCCGGCTGCGGCGTCGGTAACAGGAGCTTGCTCAGCGCTTGCGACAGGCGCAGCCGCCTCGGGCTTCTCGGTGGGCTTGTCTGCCATGGCGCACGAGAGGTGACGATGGGCGCGCGAGGTGCTCAGGTAGGGGGGGGTGCCAGGGTCACACCAGCGTCAGCAGCTCGACGAGCAGCTCTGAAATGTATTCGAAACGCGTTGCGAGTCGCGTAGCGGGCAATGGGCGAGGGCGCAAAAGCGTGTTGCGCGATGGAGCTGGCGTTGCGAAGATGGCTTGCGCAGGTGGCAGATCCCAGCTTCTCCCGCGTTTGGTGCTTGCTGATGTGGGTGACGAAAGAAAAAACACCGGAGGGAAGGACGGCAGCTAGAGGAGGAACTTCAAACGTCACCAGAAGAGGGCGTCACGTGACGTGCGTAGTCTCGATGAGGCGCGATGGCAACGAGCAAGGCGATCCAACCATTCACGGCGCATGGGCAACAGCTAATAAAGTGGCCCGGCCGTCACCACCGTCGTGTACTACTCCGCAGCAAGCAGCAACTATGGCCAATTTGCCGCCACACCTCCTTGGCCACCTTCGTATCTGTCTCATCCCATCCTGCCTGAGCTGTCTTCCCATCCGCCTCCCCAGCTCGCGCCTTGAGCCCGTTGTTCCACGGCCATGTGTCCTCGCAACTCCTGTTTTACCCCAGCAACCCCTCGCAAAGAGTACATCCTCGCCAGGCCGATTTGCCTTCAACCACAAGCACCGATTGGCATGTTCGCGCAGAATCGCCCTAAATTCCAAACATAACTTACTCTGACGTGTTGTTACATTACCATGACGGCAGAAATTGACGCCAGAAACACATACGCCCCCAACACTCTATTCCTCGTCCTCATCGTCCTCGTCTTCGTCCACGTCCATACCCTCAGCCGCAGTCACCGCAAACTCCCGTTCCTGATCCACCCCGACGTAGCTGTCGCTCATGAGGAACAGCTTGAGGTTGTGCTCACCAGCCGTTGGCACAGTGTACTCGAGACGCACGTTCAGCTCGCGTCCGATGGTGACTCGCTTGATGGCCAGCAGATTCCGCGTCTTGTCGTCCCCAACCACCAGCCACCAGTTCTCTATCTTCTTGGCCGGGTAGAACGGAGCGTGCACCGTCGAGTCGTACTCTTCGTCATCCTCGTCGACGTTTCGCACGATTTTGATGTTGAGGTACGCCGGCTCGCCGGCCCGGATTTCATCCTCATCGAGGACCTCGTGCTCGAGCTCTAGGTCAGGGTACTTGTCGTTTGTAAAGCTCGCCGCCTGTGACAATTGGTTCTGCGAGAGACCCAGACTTTTCACCAGGTTCTTGTACTCTGGGTTGTCATCGGGGTTCATGCCCTCCATGAAATCGAAAATGTCCTTGATTCTATAAAACTGTTAGCAACCTGTGCTTGCGAGGATTTGCCTTGATTTAACTTACCCGAAGTCATTTGCGACCTTGACAACCTCCGGCGAAAAGTGTGGAATCTGCTTGTGAGGGCTGTCCCGATCCCACATAGCTTGCACAACCATCTGCGACATCTCCATGGCGTTCATGGCGTTGAGATGGCCATCCGACGAGAGGATGTCAACCATGGCGCTGAGAAGGCTGAGCACTCTTGACAGGAGCACTTCTTGATCCTTGGCCAGATCAATTGGAAGCTGCATTCTCGAGAAATGGGCTTGGAGCAGCACAAACGTCTTGAAATGCGGAGAATCATATACCACCTGCGACATCTTGACGGGGATACGGTCGTATATGCGCCGGAGGAGGCCATCCTCGTGCCGGCGAACCTGGATGGACTCGAACTCGGTAGCAGACGTAACAATTTCCAAGATGCCCTTGAGCTTTGTGCGAGCGCTGAGGGACAGGAGGAAAGTCTGCATCGTGATGTATGAGATGTTGTAGTAGGCGCCAATCATGGCTGCGTTCTGGGGCGCCACTGTGCCATTGTCTTCATCAAAGTCGATGATCTTGGACTCGCTCAGTTCGCGTAACGTCGTCTCCACAAGGTCTGACATGAAGTTGCTCAGGCCCTCGTGAGTAGTGCTCGTGAGGCCGTAGTAGCTGGGGTTTGCCAGCAGCCGACGGTAGAAGTATGTGAACGTGGTCCAGTTGATGGCGTCGTCACCAGACTCGATCATCTTTGTGCTGATCTCGGTGACAAAGGCATCATGAAGATAGTTGTGGAGATGCGATTCCACAGGCAGTGCCTCGGTGATGAACTTCTTGTAGTACTCGCGCTTTACCTGCGGGACCATGAGCACGCCGCGGGAGCGTCCATCCTTGGAGGGGCGCAGCGACTTTCCAAACATCTGTAGCACTTCGCTGAGAGGATAGTCCACGTATCTGTGTTCTCGGCCTTCAAAGTATTGGGTTCCCATCACAATGACGAGATGAGCAGTGCTGGTCAGTTCCCAGCAGGCCTCTCTCGATGCCACCAAGACTTGAATGGCACCATTGTCATACAGATGCTTGACAATACGCTTGTCGCTCTGGCTCAAGGCTTCGTGGTAGTAGCCGATTCCATGCGACAGCGCCTCTGCGAGGGCTTCTTCGTGGATACGGTCAAGCAGCGGCCGCATCTGTTCAACGTCGGCGTGGAGGAAGCGGTCTTCGTCGTCATCAGTAGCGCAAGCGGCCAGCAAGTCGCGTGCGGTGCCTCGAGTTTGCTTCCGACTGGGTACGAAGACCATGGCTGGCTTGTCTGATGACATCTGCGTGATCGCCACGTAGGTAGGCTTTGCCATTGATAGCATAAGCGACGGGAAATGAGGGTTCGAGAAGGATTGAATGTGCATGTCCAGCGCCACGGGCCGGACGTAAGGGGCGAAGTTGTAGATTTCATGTTTCTTGGCATCAATCCACTCTCCAACGTCCCGCGCGTTGGAGAGGGAAACGCTGAGCGCAACTATCCTCATAGGAAGCTCCGTCTGGGTCCGAATAAAGTGCATGCGAGAGACAATTATTTCGTAGATGTAGCCCATGTAGCCTCCGAGGAGGTGAAGGTCGTCCGCAATGAAGAGCTCGACCGTCTGGACGTTCTTCCGGCGCTTCCACTGCCTCGACAAGACGTCCCACTGTGTCGGCGTTGCGAGAATCAAGTTACCCTTCTCCAGAAGCTTGAGATCGGTCGCAGTCTCGCCGGTCAGCTTCACAATCTCCTTGCCGCCATTCAAATGCGCCAGTCGCTTCTGCCAGTCCTGGAGTCGAGAGTCGATGAGCTCCTGGAAAGGCGCAATATACACGGCTCGCCCTGCATCGGCGTTTGCCCAGTGGTGAAGCAGCGCAAACTCAGCGCAAACAGTCTTTCCACTACCCGTAGGAGCCCCGACAAATACATTCTGGTCTCCCTTGTACAGAGAGTTGAATGTTTGCGTCTGGATCCTGTTGAATTGTTTCCAGTCCGGATACAGATCAACATAGCTTGCGACCTTGAGGGCAGACACAGGCAAGGGCTGCAGCTCGAGAAGCTCGGTGTGAGGAGGAAACTTTTCGGGTAGTATGAGCTTCTGGAAGGGGACAGCGATCCTCGTCTCGGAATGCATCCATCTATCCGAGATGACAGAGACGAAGTAGTTGGGCAGCATCGGGTCGGTGATTGGAACTGTGAAATCCACCATGTGCTCGTTCGACTCGGCTTCGGCGTAGTCCTTGCGTAGCAGGAACGTGTCGTGGAAGAGGATTTCCTCGCCATCGCTGTCTTCCACAATTATCCAGAAGTTCTCAGCTGCGCCATGCACACTATCATCCCACTCGAAGTTGGGGGTGATGCTCAGCTCGACTCTGAGCATCGATCTCGTCATCGGCTGGACCTGGGCCTGGACATCCACTCGTGGGAACTTCGCCACGAATCCACATACCGAACGACCGGCCCTGGGCATTCCCAAGAGCTCGCCCATGCGAGGCGGATCGAGGTCGAAGTAGCTGCTCCATGAGACGTCGATTCTCTCGGCCTTTTGGATGACATCTCGAGGGCAGGCAGGGAATTGGCGCAAGGGGCACATGGTCGGCCACATTCGCTTCTCGGCCATCTTGCACAGGTCCAAGGCAGTCTTTGCAACTGAGGCCCAGCCCTTCTTCAGAGCGATCTCAAACATGGCTCGGAGAATTCGTCCAGCACTCTGCGTCACGTACACCATGTCTGCCATGAGCGCCAGGCCATCAAGCTTGAGCCGAGAAATGTACGCCTGCAGGAGAACATTGATCTTGCAATGAGGCTCCTCGATGGTCTCCTTCACAGGGATGGGAACCCTGCCCAACAGCTTTGCCAGTTCCAGCTTCTCGTCCTGCCGCACCGGGATAAACTTGAACTCCGCGCTGAGAGCAAAGACTCGGAAGAGCTCAATGGTGTTGATGGATGGCTCGATGAGGTTGTTGTAGGTGTTCATGGAGCCAAAAGTGATGTAGTAGTGAGAGGCAATCCGGCCAAGTTCGGTCGACTGGAGCTTGCCCGTTTTTTCGTCGTACTTGACGAGGTTGGACTGTCTAAGTACGGTCGCAGCAGAGTGGATGAGGTCGACGCGTTTCTGCTCGAGCGCTTCATCGTCCTCGTACTCAGCGCCAACTTGGTATAAACCGGGCGATCGGAGCATCCGAACGAAGAGATAGGTGTACCCAAGCCATTCGACACCTTCATCCCGAGTCCTCACATTGCCAAGAACAATTTCGGCGTTGAGGTTGTCCACCAGCTTGCTGACAAACTGACTCTCGATTGGGAGCTGCTGGTTGAGGAGCGAAAGGTAGTATTGTATCTCGCTCTGGGTCGTGATGATGATGCCCTCACCGTAGGTGTCGAACTGCGGTCGTCCCGCACGACCGAGCATCTGGAGGACGTCCTGGGGGCTCAGCTCGACCCAGCTGCCCTTCTCGGGCGAGTACACTTGCGTTCCCTTGATAATGACCGTATGAGCTGGCAGATTCACACCCCAGGCAAGCGTGGCCGTGCACACAAGAACCTGAATGGCTCCTCGAGCAAATAGATCTTCCACGTCGGTTCTGTCAACGCGGTTCATACCGGCGTGATGAATACCAAAGCCATAAGGCAGTATATCCTTCAAATCTCTATCCGTTGCCTGACTCGAGGCTTCATTGAGCACTTCTCTGCTTCCAGCATCGTGTCGGAGGATCTGATTGATTGTGTCCATCTCCAAAGCCTTGTCTCGGATGTACTTGGCGGTCTTGGCGGTCTCCTTGCGCGAGTGGACGAAGATGAGCATCTGGTTTCTGTTGGTCCCCACATGCTCCAATACTTTGTTGTAGGTCACGTCGTTCATCGTCTTCAGCTGCTTGATGGCCTTGCGATCCGTCAAGCCGACAAATTCCTGCCGGAGGGGACAGGGCCTGAAAGAGCCATCGAAATGGAACAGACCCTTGTTCATGTCCACTCGCAAAAAGCTCGCCACATCCTTGTAGTTTGGGAGGGTGGCGGACAAGCCGACGAGCCGTACTGGCTCACCAGTCTGCTCAGTCTTGCGAATCGTTCTGCTGACAATGCTTTCGAGGACCGGTCCTCTGTCATCGTGAAGCAAGTGGATTTCGTCGATGATGACCAGGCGCACAAGGTTGGTGTAAGAGAGGTCGTTGGCCTTTCTGGTGATGACATCCCACTTCTCAGGGGTTGTCACGATAATCTGCGTATCGGCGATTTGCTGCTTCGTGAGCTGACGGTCACCCGTCAGCTCTGAAACGCGAATGCCATAAGGCTCCAACCTCTTTCCAAAGTTTCCGACTTGTTCTTGTACAAGCGCCTTCAGAGGGGCAATGTACACGATCTTGAAGGCATCCAAGTCGATGTCGCCAGTCTGAGGGTTTCGGTTCTTGCCAAGCTCTCGCAAAATAGTCAACATGGCGACATTCGTTTTACCACTACCCGTGGGCGCACAAATGAGCATGTTGCCATCGTCTTCAAACGCCGAGGGGAAACATTTCGACTGGATCTTGTTGAGCGACTTGGCGGTGCTAAAGGGGGCTCGAGCCCACTCGGGCATGTCGGTAATGGGTATAAGAATGTCGTCCGGTTCATTTCGCTTCTTCGGGGGAGGAACGTGAATCTCTTCGTAGCCCTTGAAGGTTCGCTTCGTTGAGCCTTCCGGCAGTCTGACTTTTGGGTTCGTCATGAGATGATTGCCCTGATCGAACACCAAATTGTCGAGGTTGATGAGTTTCTTGGGCTGCAGGCCGCCAACGAGGTAGCCCTCTGGCTGTTGAGGCTTCGAGTTGTCCGCCACGAGGGATGCTGGCACGTCAATGTCCATCTTGATGTCCATTTTTCGCTTCTTGTCGTCGTCCCCAGCCACTTCACCTCGAAGTTCGTTCAATATTCTCTGCAGACCTTCGGAAGCAATCTCCTTCTCGACGTTGGCGCGCTGCTCTGCAGTCTCTGCCCGAGCCAGCTTGGTGAGCCAGTAGACCTTCTCCCTGTTCTCCACAAGCTTCTGAACAAGCTCATGGTGCTCGAAGTCAAACAGTTCCATGAGGTCATTCTCGATCTCTCGGAGCGACTTTTCCTCACCATCGGCCACGTCAGGCTGGCCAGACAGGATCCGTAGCGCCTCTTTCGTTTTGTCGGTTTGCTCATGCGCATCGGGATATAGAGCTCCGATTTGCCGTTGCAGCCAAAAGGCGTCAATATCTCGTGCGGGTATTGAGCGTGTGTCGACATCTTTGCTCTTGGCTCCTAAGCCATCGGGTTTCAGGGCTGCATCTTCATTATCGGCGGCCGTGTCATCGGCCTCGGCTGCATCTGGGTTCTCTTCGTCATCCTGGTCTCCGGCTTCGTCCTCTGACGATTCTTCATGCACTTCGTTAACGATTTCGTCATTATCTTCCTCCTCCTCGTCATCAAAAGTCACCGCAACACCCCGACGTTCATCCATCTCGGCTTCACCGTTGGCGTCACCCATGTCGATGTCGTCGTCGTCGTCTTGAGCGTCGTAGTCGGTAATCTTCTTTCCGAGGTTCACCAGCTCATTGAACTGTTTTGGGCTCAAGGATGCGCCAAGAATGTCATCAACCTCTTTCTTCTTGTCTAGGTCTTTCATGTCGTCGTCCTTGAGGTACTCCAAGACCGCGTCCGCGGCGCTGCGAACCACTTCATGGGGCACGTCGCCCAAGTTGCCCGCCACTAGAGTCAGAATGAGGTCGAAAGTCGCCCGTGTCGCTGGTGTTCTGGGTCGATATGTGATTCCCTCGATCAGCGCGTCATGGGCACCGAGCAACCCCGTTCCTCTCGGCTGAGACGCGTCTGCCTTGCGCTTCTGCTGCTCTCGTAGCAATATGTCTTCGCCTTCCCTGAGCTTGCCCCTTTCGATGTTGGGCAATCCAGGCTGCTTCTTCTGTTTGGGTACGTCCTCGCGGGCAACCCGACCACCCATGTCCTTGATGCTCAGCCGCCCTGCAAGTGACTCGGGGTCGCCCGTGGCCTCGTCAGTTCGTCGAGTGACAAACCGACGATCCGCCTGGAGAACCAGGTTGGACATGGCCGAGTACTTGTATTGCGAGACATCGCGGTGAGGTTCCGACATCTTGGCTCGTGATTTGAGGGTCTCGCGGAGGGGGAGAACGCCGATGTTCTCGACGAAAGCTCGGGGGAGCTCGACCGTTAAATAACCATGTGTTTGCCAGCCTGACGGGGGATTCGCGGCGCAGATCCAACAGGCAACTGCCCAGGTGACTCAGAGCTGTGTGGTCGGTGAGCTGGTGTGGTGTCGTCCGCCACCCTTGCGTTGTGTTTATTCGAGATATCAGCAAGTCGATAAATTTCAGAAGCAGCCTCATGCTCTAGCATGCTCTAGCCTTGGACGTACTAGTCCTACTATAGTTAGTGCGTCGCGCCACGCCTAGGTACCTCTCGCACCAGCCACAGGGAGGGGCCGTCGCGTCCTCTCTCCAAGCTCTCCACCACCAGTGAAGCTCACGGCTGCAGGTGTCGGTCTCAAAATGACACAACACCATGACCGCTCCCACTGAAACCATATCAGCGCTCCAAGCTGACCTTGAACCATACATTAAGCCCCGGGAGCAGGTCAACTACATCAGGCGCATCTTGGCGCTGCAGTTGGGGTCCTGTACGGGAGAAGGCTCAGCCGTTCCGCCACTGTCGTTGGCAGATAGCACACGCGATGTCAGCGCCAGCACCGAAGTAAAAGGCGTCCAAAAAGAGTACCTCGAGGCGCTGCATGCCAACAATGCCGCGCGTCGCCAGTTTGACGAGGCTTTGCAGGCAGGCAGACCGAAAGACGATTCGCAGTCGAAACCACCGAGCTTCGGGTCTGAACTTCTGGAAGAACGGCTTGCTCTGCTGAAGCTCCGGCAGAAGCGAGAGTGCCTTTTGGCTATCCAACGGTCTCTAGATTGCCTGGCCGAGAAGCCTGCTTCCGCTCAAAGCTTTCTGGACACGGATGAAATATTCCATGGCGCAACGGCTCTCCCAAGTGTGCCGAAAGCCGTCATCAACAGCTTTGTGGCCGAGCAAAGCGCAGCTCAGCCAGATCTTCAAGTCCGCATACACCAGCTGGAGAAGACGGTGTTGAGAGCCAAGTTGCTCTTGAAACAAGAAGAAAGTCTACTTGCTGAAGCAAGGGCCAGATCCAAGAGCAAGCCGGACGTCGTCGGCAATGGCGCCAAGCTGGAGGCTCTAAACACAACGCGCAACGAGCTGATCACTTGGATCGAAACGGAGTTGAGCAAAGCATCGGTCGGCGAGCCGGAGGAAAAGGCCGAGGATGCTAGGCACACACGTGGTTCGGGATCAGAAGTCGATCAAGCAACAATCACGACGCAACTCCGCCAAATACAAGACAAATACGCAAGATACCTCGCTGCTAGAAAGGCCCTTCTGGCATTGGCAACACACAGTCTACAGCCATCAATACCACCTCCCACTCAGCATTCCAGTTGCGCGAAGCACGGCGAGGATGACGAGCCAGAGCCGGGCAACTACCTCCTTACACCATACGTCGAGGCCTTGCTTTCGATCTCGAGACACCAAAAGGGTGCGATTACTTACAAATCTCACATGAACTCGGTGTTGAGCAAGCAGAACAAGGACACATGCCAGGTACTTGGTCATCTCGCCGAGGAAAGCCAGCTGCTCTCGGCGTATCCCATGAAGGACTTACTGCGGCGGCGGTCCGGCATTCGCAATGAGATGGTCACCAAGTCGTCTGACCGGCCTGATATTTCAACTCGCATCAAGCCGTGGGTATTTGCCGCCGACTGCGCCAAGATTGCCACGCTCGAGGCGGTTGCGGAAACCATCGAGGGCGGACAGATTGCGCTGGAAAATTCCATGAAGTCCCTTCAGGATATCAATCACCTTCTGGGACAGGGCGAGGATGCTGCGGTGGATGGGGCAACTGCTGCAGAGCCTCCAGACGAGGATGTATGGTTGAGCAGCGAGGGGAACAAGGATGCCGCTGCTAGGAAGCACTCTGAGAAGGCAGGACCGTCATGGCAGAAAGGCGACCCATGGTCACGGCTGCATGGGAATATTGGTCTAATCGGCCACCACGATGAAGATTAATGCACTCCAAAAGAGAAATGTTGACAACATGGGCTGCTACGTGCCACTCTTCTACATGACTTGCCCCAACGCCACCCAGTATCAAACCAAACTCCACATGTCCTTTAAGCGCTTGTTGGATAGTGCATGTTGTTTATTTCCCAGCCATGATGGCTGATATTCTCATGGCCAGGTCTAGGATCGACAGGTGCTCGTCCGCCCCGTCTACGAGTCTTTTGTCAACTTCGGAGAAGACCATGACGATTCTGTTCTTTTGAACGTCGGGGATGGTCTCATCCGTCGTAATCGCCTGGTACAACTGTAAAATAGTCAGTCATTGGCTCGTGTTGGCTGGAAGGACGTTGCCTCACTTGAGATACCACCTGCGTTGCGCTCCAGCCATCGGCAACCATGTTCTCCACCACCTTGGAGACAGATTGGTACGTCTCTGCCGCACCTCGTAGACGCATTGCTTTGACGAGCTCTTCGACCGTCGCTTCGGGGATCACGCCAGCAATATCCTGGACAATCTTGACTGTCACCGGTATCTTGTCAACATCCATCTGCTCGTCGCCTTCGCCATCCTTTACAGTAACATTGGCGCCAACCAGCCGGGCTGCGCTCTGCAAGAAGGTGATGGCTTTTCGCAAGTCGCCCTCGCTGCATTTGATGAGAGCATCAACGGCTCCATCCTCCAGTGACACTCCTTCGGTTTGCGCGATATCCTCCAGCCTCCTCTTCGCGTTGCCCTCGTCCAAACTCTTGAAGCGGAACTTGCTACACCGACTAGCTAGCGGGTCAATGATGCGAGTCACGTAATTGCAGATTAAGCAGAAGCGCGTGATCTTGCTGTATGTCTCCATGGTGCGGCGCAGAGCACTCTGGGCATCTTGCGTCATGGAGTCGGCTTCGTCGAGGATGATGATCTTGA
Source organism: Tolypocladium nubicola (assembly GCA_024340505.1). Lineage (NCBI taxonomy): Eukaryota > Fungi > Ascomycota > Sordariomycetes > Hypocreales > Ophiocordycipitaceae > Tolypocladium > Tolypocladium nubicola. Next base: position 17,130 of record JALHCA010000217.1, read on the forward strand.
ATGGCGGGCAGGGATATTTGTTCTTGGAGGACGCCGACGGGTTGGTCAATTGCATGCGCGCAAAGTTCTTGACCTTTTCTCGGACGATGGAGATGCCGCGCTCGTCGGACGCGTTGAGCTCGAGCACCCGGGATTTGATCATTTCCGGTCCATAGAGCTCTTTCGCGAGAGCCAGGATGGTGGACGTCTTTCCTGTACCTGGAGGGCCATAGAAGAGCATGTGCGGGAGCTAGGAAGCTGGGTAAGATATTCTGTTTTCATGCTTCGCATCGAAATTTGCACCTGGGAGACGTACGTTGGAGGCTTGCAGCGTCCTTTGCAGGACCGTGACTGTGTGATCTTGGGCGGTGACATCGCTGAGTGTCTTGGGTCGGCTGTAGATAGCACGGTGAGCACGTAGATAGCCGGGAAGGAGGGTGGTAAACCGTACTATTTCTCAACCCACGGTTGATTCCTCACATCTTCCTGGCGTTGGCTCTTCTGGTCCGTGGTGCCATTGGAGGCTGCAGCGGCCTTCCGGGCCTTGAGGTCAAAGAAGCTAGCCATGATACACCGCAGATGCACCGTCGACAGACGATTGTGAGGGGCTGCCGGAAGGGTGCACGGAGGTAGAGGTTGGGACTGAGGCTCCCTGGAGTATTCGCAAGAAGGCAGTTTGGTGTTGCATCTGGACGACAAAATCGATTAACGCGTCGTCGGCTCCAATGACGCGACGTTATAGCGCGTCGTGACCACTGTGTGGAGCAGTGCGGCATGCAGCTGCAGCACCCCGCAGCCGAAGACTAATAGGTAGGTACCTAAGTAGGTAGCACTGGGCGGGAGCAGGCAGATGGCCCAGCAACGGAGCAAAGGTCAAGTAACAGCTCACTTCGCTTCCCGCAGAGCTCTGCATAATGTGAGCTCCATGGCCTCGTTGAAAGACGTCTGGCAATATCTGGGAAGCGAACCTAAGTGCAAATAAATTCAGGCCCCTATGAGGAGCATATCAGCCCTGGCCGTTTCTGGGACACAGAGATGACTCGTCACACAATATATCCTCTCAAGCAAATGGCATGACGTAATTCATGTAATCCGTGGATTTTTGGTATTCGTATGACCTACTGGCAAGTGTTGGCCCTGAGGTGCAGTTCTCGACGGCCTCCCACCATGACCTCGTGCCTCTTTCAGACGCTTCACAGCGTCATCTCACTGGTCCTCCAATGTCTCAAGGTTCCAGTAGCTAAAGCGTGTGTATTCTTGCAGCACCAACCGCCCCAAGTTTTCATGTCCCAAGCCTGCGAAGCAAAGCTGTTATCACCAGACCAAGGTAATTCGGTACCAGAGCCCATCCCTATCCAGGTTGCGGCTGCCCATCGTCACTGCGTCACAGACAGCTCCAAAGTGGGAGCCAGGGACACGCTAGGTACTGCTTACATCCAGGCCCAGCACCCCAAGGCTAACTGGCACACCGCCACAGCCGCCGCCACGCGCCCCTCCAGGCGCAGTCTCGCTTGTATCCCTCAGGTACCTGCTGCGGCACCGCTACGGAGTACAGTGCTACCATTCATCACTCAACAACCAGGCAACTGAACCTTAGGCAGGCAGCCTGTCCGCAAATCGCCTTTCCACGGGAAAACCTCTACGTCCTCATCTCCCAAGGTCCCTCTCTCCAGCACTCCTCATGGTCGGCCTCTCTCGCGACGACATCGCCTAGTCGACGTTGACCAGCGCGCCATGGACCAGTCCATCATTCGCATCTCCAAGGTTCGTTCACTGCCCCGCATCCTGGTCCGCGGGGTTACAAGGCTGACACGCAGCTTCACGCATCACGTAGGAGCTGAGCGACATCCAAAAGGGCTCTGATCTCGGTACGTTTGTCTCTATTTCCCAGTCTCTTGATCTGGCTATGGCGTGCTGTGCGCCTCTGACCACGCGTCTCTGTAGCCATCGCCGTCGCCTGCCGCGACATCGACGTTCGCAATGTCAAGGCCTTGATTGTTGGTCCACACGAGACGCCGTACGAGTTTGGCTTCTTTGAGGTACCTGACTTTCTCTTTCTCGGTCATTTCGCGTATAAAATTGGCGCTGACTCCATGAAACAGTTTGCGGTCCGCTTCAACAGAGGTAAGGTCGACCTGCTTCGTTCCTCCGCCGCTGCCACCTCACTGACCGACGGCAGAGTATCCTTCCAAGGCACCCAACGTGCAATGCGTGACGACGAACGGAGGCATGTGCCGCTTCAACCCCAACATCTACGCCAACGGCAAAATCTGCTTGTGAGTCTCGATTTCCACCGGACTCTCGAGGACCTCTCGCTAATATGTTGTAGATCAATCCTTGGGTATGGTATCCTGAAGGACTTCCGCGCCCTATGCCGAGTCTGACTGTCTCGGTAGAACATGGCGAGGAGAGCGAGGAGAAGAGTGGTCGTCGGCCCAGGGCCTCGAGTCGATCCTTTTGTCGATTCAAAGCCTGCTCTCATCTAACCCGTACGAGAACGAACCTGGATTCGAGGATGCAAACGAGGAGTCCGACAAGAGGATGCAGAAGGACTACGTCCAAAAGGTACGGGCATTTGTTCATCCAGCGACTCTGGGCCCTCCTGACATGATCCAGATTCGTCACGAAGCCTTGCGCATCTCGGTCATACAACGTCTTGAAGGCTACCTGGGGATCAACGCCGACGGCTCCAAGTCAAAGGATGTTGACGGTGAGGAGGTGGATGAGACCAACGTCCCCTTCGAGCCTTTCAAGGACCTCTGCAAACGGCGGTTCCTCTGGTACTATGAGTCCTATATGACTGCGATAGAAAAGGGCAAGTCAGAGGTGAAGGAGCAGCAGCTCTTTGTGAGAATGCCCTTCGAGGCGCCCGCCAGCAACACGATGGACGGGCGATTCAACTACCCGGAGCTTGAGCGCAGATTGAAGAACATCAAGGCTGCTCTTGACGCGGAACCTGGTCAGTGGGCCAAAGAGGGCCTCGCAGCAATCATCAAGGAGTCAACTGTCTGCGTCAACCTGCAGCATCAGTATGATCAAGTGTCTGCCTCCTTCAAGAGAGGTGATATGCCGCACGACGTGACCCTCGAGGGCGGCAACCCGTTTGTATGGGTCATTACTTACTTTGGCCGCCCAATGACCAACCTCGACGGAGGACTCTTTCGCATCAGGATGAACTTCAGCCCTCGGTTCCCTGAGGAGCAACCTCGGGTCAGGTTTGAGACCAAGATATTCCACCATCACGTTGCCGAAGACGGCACGGCTTGCTACACGGCCAATCCTTTGAAGAGAGAAGACATCAAGTCCCACATCGAGGCGATAATCTCCATGCTGGAGGAAGACGACCCGGCGTACGATCCGAGAGAAATCGTCAACCTGGAGGCCACCCGAATGTACTGGAGCGGGGGCCCAGACGGCAAGAAGATGTATAATCGCCGTCTACGCCGGTCGGTGCAACAGAGCATGGAGTAAGTACAGCACTGCGGACGTAGCCATTCTTACCCATGGCCATTGGCTGACATGATACAGGGACTTCCCAGAATAGGACGCCCCCGTCGTGAACAACGCCTGCATTGGCTGTTCGGGCTGCTCGGTAGAGCGAGGATATTGTTGACGGCGTGTGGCGGTGGTACGCACCGTATACAGCGGGATATACCCAGTACGGGCTATGATGCGGGCAGAGGCAGCCGATCTAGAGGCAGGCTACGATACTCCGTACCCGCAGTTAATATGATTCCCGCGACGATTTTCCGCCTGCCCCCATTGCCCCCAGCGCCACATCCCCCACGAGCCTGTATCCATCCAGCCCGACTCTCCCCACATGGTCACCCAACCACGACACAACCAGCCAACCACACCACGACACGACAAAGGAGTGACAAGAGTGGATAGAACAAGGTTGTGCCACCTTTCAAGCCTTGTTAGAGTCTAATTCGAGGGAAGAATTCTCCATCAACAAGCCGCTTCGTAAAGCAGTGGATTCAGAGGCCGTGTGGCTCAATGGCAGAGCGTCTGACTACGATTTGTTAATCAGAAGGTCGCAGGTTCGACCCCTGTCTCGGTCATATATGTGTCGTATGCTTCATCAGAATGCATGTGCGACGATTTTTTTATTTTTTATAAATGTATATTTTTTCGTCCACCTGAATCCGCCAGCTTGTACGGAGTAGATCTCGAATAAGAGGACTTTTTCGACACACGCGAGCCGGCTGAAAGTGAAGTCTATACGTACATGTCGCGGAATTCTGGTTCTTTCTATTACAAGATGACAATCCCACCCATGGAAGAGATTGCAATGTCAAGGCTAAGGTCAAATCATTATGTCAGAGCAGCAGAGGACATCGTGTGCGCGAGGACGTGCGCCACGGAGAGGACTTTGAGGACTTGTCGTCAATGTCGTGGCTACTGACATCGGTGTTAGCCTTGCGGACATCATGGATGGCGGCAACACAATTTGAGCAGTTGTCGGGACGGCGACGTTGCATGTGTCAAAGACGGAATCAATAGTAGCGGAAGAAGGTATAACAACTACTATACATCCACCAACACCCCTACATCCAACGGAGACAAATTGCACAGGAATGAACGGTGGTTATAACACTTGAGTTCCGAGGGCTACACCGCCTGCTCTTTGGCCGGCTACTTGACATGAGAGCCGGCATAACAGTTCCATACCTCGAGTTTTCACCATTATAGGCTTCCAGGCCATGGTCTGCTCTGGAGCTTTGACATGCAACACCAGTGTAATGATTGCAAACAAAATCCGCCGTCGACTCGCGCCTTGTCTGTCTAAAGCCTTGGCATACCTAAACGCCAAACAATGCAAGCTCGTCTCTCCTTATTTCGTACTCATGATCCCTGTGTGCTCGCGGCAGGATCTCGACATCATTCGTTCTTCATGCGTGAAAATAGACCCCATGGGCAGGAGCAGCATTGCCTGCCCCCCATCACTTCTTGCCCTTGGGTTTCTTCTCTATCCGGTCCTTGCCCGGCGCATACGGCGCCGCCACGCCGGGGTACTTGTCCTGCCTGCCGTCGCCTTTGAACTCGTACGTGCCGTTTGCGCCGATGGAAGCGGGTGTGCCCTGGGCCGGGCGCGAAACTTGCTCGGCATGGAGTTTGTCGAGCGAGGATCCCACGACGGCGTACTGAGACCAGTTTATCGGCGGGCAGCGGACGATGTTTTGCGGTTGCGGCAGGGTGGCCCATTCTCTCGGTCGCTGTTTGCTGTTTTCGTCGGTGTCTTCATCAGAGTCCTCGTCATCAGAGTCCTCGTCATCGTCTGCGGTACGGCGAGTCGCATCTGCTCGCGCGTTGACCTTGCCCGCCGCCAGGTCCTTCATGAAGCCCTCCGGATCGCCCAGCGCCTCATCCTTGGCCCTGCTCAGGGCCTGGATGTCCGCCGTCGCGCGCTTCCTCTGCACCTGGAGCACCGAGATGGCCGACTTGAGGGCGATGGCGTCCGGGTTGGCGTCGAAGTCGAGGGGCTCCGGCGGCGGCGGCGGGACGCCGACCTGGTCGGGCTGGGAGTGCGCGTACGCCGGGCGCGCGGCCGGCGGCGGGAGCGGCTGCTGGGGCGTCGCGTCGGGGAGGCGTGCCGGCGGCAGGGTGGGCGTGATGGGCGAGACGGGAGGCGGCCGGATGGGCTCTCGGTCCGGGTTGGAGGTGGAGACGGAGAGGTTCGGCTGCGGCATGGCGAGACGGGACGGGCGTGCTGGTGAGCAGCGCTATGCGTTGTTGGAACCTCTGGTCCGTACGGAAGGGGGGCAGGGGGGGGTGTGTTTCTTCGCCCACCCAGCGCAGCGCACCGAGGGGCAAAGGTGACGAGGCCGCGGCCCTGTCTCGCGGGAAAACGGCCGATACCGCAGTCATGCAGGTGGCGAGGCTCTTCTCGCAGGCGAGGTGGCCTTCTTGCTGCAGGGCGTGCCGGTGGGGTGGCAGCGTCGCCCGAGCCCTCGATGCAGTGGAGGTTGAGGAGGTCGCTGCCGTGAGTTTGAGGTCTGTGATAGATGTTTGGCGGGGCTTTCCAGATGTGAGGATGTCTCCGTCATTTGCCCGGGTCTAAAGTGGGTGGGTCTTCGGGCGGAAGGCCGGAGTCGTCTCCACTCTTTTTACACCCCGATGTCTTCCTACCCTAGACACTGAGCGAGCCGTCTGGGTTCCGACAGATCACCTTGCAAGTATCCATTGTTGGTGCCGAGTACATGTATACAAAGTGCATAAAGCGGTGACGCTGTCACGCGTGACAATAATCCGCATCCTGGCAGCCATCGTCTCGAATATAGGACCTCGTGCGAAGTGTTTGGTACGGAACGACGTCCAAAATAGGTCCCCCCTCCAATCGTTGCCACAGCACAGACCACCGTACCCCAGGCTCACCACCCGCAATGGAAGCAATATTGCGTCGTACCGAGGCTTGTCTGGGCTGTCAACTGCCTACAAACCAGATGCCGACGCACAACACCTGGCCAATTTTTGCTTTCCTTTTTTTTTGCCATTATTTGGGCACCGGATCCGTCCCAGGCTTCATCGCGCGGCGTGCCCCTGCGACCAATATGAGACTATCGATCCCATGCTGGGGCGTTTGGGCGGCTGCACGACACATGCACACGCGGCGGCGCTGGTCCCAAAGAGTTCTGGCAAGCGAGTGGCCCGAGCGGAATCCCGCGAGCGTCAGATATATCATATGCTGTCTCGTGTGCGGCTGCCTGCGGTCCTGGTTCGTTCGCCCGAGCCTCCTCACGTCGACAATGAGCCAGGTTGGTACACTTTGTAGTTCCGCAGCGAGTCCTCGGCAACTTGTATATTGCGGCTGAGCCCGCAGGACGCCACTGCCCTGCCTCATACGGGCCCTGTGAAGAAGCCGCCAGGGTCACTCTCCCGCTGTTGGTTTAGTCCATAATACGGGTCTCGACCCGCAGGTCTTCAGCGCTACAGGCTGTGATTCCGGGCAAATGGCACTTGGCAAGCCCTGGCCACTTGGGGATGGCGATCTCGTGCATGTTGATGGTGATGGAGGCATCGGTCGTGGTTGGCAGCAGCAGAGCGAGCACCTTGCCCTGTCAAACGTCCGGCCCCAGCCCGACCCTACTCGTGCTTTGTACCGGCCGTCACTTGGGATGGTTCGCCTATGAAGGACGGCGTTATCGCCATGGCTGGCTGTAGTCTTATGTATTACCAGCTGGGTTATTCCCTTGCGTCTCTGGTCGAGGCCTTTCCCCTCTCATCATCCCCACAAAGAAGCTTACGGGCTTGCTGCTAGGTACTGCGCTTGGCTTCTGCCCTCTGCCCGTTGCAAGCCAAAGCGCACCAGTGGCGTTTTATACAACCTCGCCATCACTTGGGAACGACGTTACCCCGTGTGTGCCGGCAGAGGACGTGCCTGCTCTTACTGCCCTACGAAGCTGTCTTCTCCTGCGGCGCCCCCAAGGAATGAATACGTTGTTCTTTGACAAAAGTCGGTCTCACCATTACAGGCCGAGTGACTTGCACATACAAGCATAAGTTCTACAGCGAGCAGGACAGCCTCTCCTGATATACCCGTCTTCATCTGAGGCTTTCGTGTTTCATCCGCGTGGTCTTACAGAAAGACTGGCCAACCGAACTTGCGCCTGCTCGCCTATCTTCCTGCGTGAGTCTGGGAGTTTGCCGAGAAAGGTTAATGCCTAGATCTGGAGCTGGGGGTGCGCTCGTCGACGCCTCAGGGAATCCATAAACGGCGGCCGACGGCAGCCGCGACACGCCGTCAAACGCTTTGTATCAAAGGCATCGCTGTACGCCCTCGATATGGAGTCAAAAGTGACTTATGCCGGGTCCAGGACTTCGCAGGAAACGCCCAGCCAGTCTCAGTCTGACAAACCTACGAAGAGCTAAGGCGCAAAGCCTGGGTGGTTCAAGCATGTCAAGAGCTGGCTTTCTGTCAGCGAACCGTCAGCGCGAGCCATGAAAAGTCAACGGGAATTGGCATTCAAGAAGTACGGAATCGACAAGCACGACCCGCAAGCCGCGGCAAAGATGCACCTCCCCATCGGACAAGTCCCCGACGGCGTTACGACGTCGACGACAGGCCCCAGCCCCGAGAAGGCTTTGAGGGAGAGGACAAAGGAGACCATGGCGAAACAATCGTACTTGGGACGCAGCGGATCTCAGTCGGTGTCGAGTGGGATGTCATCCGATACGAGCACCAAGGAAGCAAAGCAGATTGCCCCCTGGGCGTGACAGTCGTTGCTCTCGCAACACTGGTGATGGGCCGCAGGGGCTGTGGAGGGCATGTGCGTGCCGCGTTTCATTTGGGGGAGCCGCGCTTTTTGGGAGCGACTACGGAGTATTTGAGGAGAAAATCCCCGAGCCGGGCTTGAGGTTTCATAGAGAACCGAGAGAGACCCTGTATTCAAGGAGACGAGACTACCTCGTACGTGGCTGTTAATACAGCCATGTTCGGCCACCTCGGCGGCTGGTGCATGGCGGTGCTTGATGAGACGTGACTGAACAGGGCATCGCAACGGGATATGTTCTGCATGTAAGGATACGGGCTCCCGGCCGAACCTGTTTGAGACTTGAAGCTTATGTACTCGGAGGGTAGTCGATCATCGATGCCCATCGGCAGCTGCCGAGCATCAACGGCCCCCACAAGGGCATACCTGAAACGGCTTGAACGGGTACTTCGTACGAAGTACGGGCTACGGACAACAGGGACCGCCGTAGCGCGCAACCAACAGGGAAGAGGCGGGGTGAGGCAACGCCCGCTCGGGATCGAGGTTGGGAGGCGATATTGTACGTATGTCGATGCTGCCGCAGACTGATGGTGGTAGTGATGGTGCAAGCTTAACACAGCTGGGAGCACAAGCTCCGGGGCTGCGGTGCTGGTGATTGGCCATTGCGCCACGGCTTCGGAGCTCGAGCGACTATGACGTAGTACATTCAATGATCAAGGCGAACGCTCGAGACCAAAGAGTACGATCGCCGCGGGCTGGCGTCTGCTGAGATTGCTTTTCTCGTCATCCTCCGCACGAATTCGCCGCCTTGCGAGAAGATGAAATTACCTTTTGTGTCGTCTCTTTCTAGGACCTGCCTCTGACCACCACCTCCATCCCTGGGCAGCCGTGCAAGCTCGCGATGCCTCTCTTCAAGAACAACGGCAACGGCAACGGCAACGGCAACGGCAACGGCAACGGCCAGGATGCCCAGCAGCAGCGCTCCCCGCCGCCCGACGAGGCAGAGCAGGCCCCCCCGGACGAGCACACCCGCCTGCTCCCCAACCGCGTCGACTCGAGCCGGGGCATGCTGACCCCCGATGACCCGGCCGTGTCGCCGTACAACCTCTGGAGCATCCGCATCCTGCGGTATCTGACGCTCGTCTTCACCATCGTCACGTTTGCCTGGTGGATCGTGCTGCTCGTGTCTGCGTTCGCGACGCCGCCGGGCCTGCACACGCGCGGGAGCGGCTTCTTTGCGTTCAGCTATGCGAGCTTGGCGCTGGCCAACATGTTCTTCACCCTCATCTTCTTTGGCGTGCCGTCCAAGTCGGTGAGGATCCTGGCCATCGGCACGGCGGTATGTGAATCTCCCCCTAACGGTACATGACGGCTCTGACGCGGTATCGAATAGTTCCTGCTGCTGCTCGACACGATCCTGCTCCTCTCCGTCCAGCAGACCCGCTACGAGGAGGGCTGGGTCGGCACCGTGAGCGTCGTCTGGGCCCTGCTCATGAGCCTCTGGACCTTGCTTACCGACAGGACGGTCAAGTGGGGCAAGGAGGAGGAGGAGGAGAGACTGACCGGCCGCGCCGAGACGAGGCGCACCCTGACGGAATGGCTGGCGGTGCTGCTGTCGACCATCGCATACGTCGTCATGGTCGTCGCCGTCGTCCTCATCACGCTGAACATCATCCTTCGCGCGCTGGACGCCGGCCTCGCGCCGCCGGGGAAGCTGTACAAGGTCGACAACGGCAAGTACCGCATCCACGTGTACTGCCACGGCAACAAGACCGACTCGGACGGCGAGAAGGCGCCGACGGTGCTCTTCGAGGGCGGCGAGCGTCCCGCCGAGCAGCACCTGTGGGGCTTTGCGGATAATGCCATCAAGAACGGATCCATCTCCCGCTACTGCTTCGCCGACCGTCCAGGCATCGCGTGGTCGGACACGGCGCCGTCTCCGCTGTCCGCGGGCTTCGCCGTGGACGTCCTGAGCGAGGCGCTGGCCCAGGCCGAAGAGACCGGGCCGTGGATCCTGGCCAGCGCGGGCATCGGCTCCCTCTACTCGCGGGTGTTCTCGTCGCGCCACGGCCATGACGTCAGGGGCCTCCTCCTGATCGATCCGCTGCACGAGGACCTCCTCGGCGCCGTCGCCGCGCCCGGGCGAGGCTTCCTGCTCTGGCTGCGCGGCGTCGTCTCGCCGCTGAGCCTGGACCGCCTCCCGGGGGCCGTCTTCAGAGGCCGCTCGACGCGGGACCGCGTGTACGGCCGCGCCGCGCAGCAGAGCGGCAAGTTCATCTTCGCCAAGCTGCAGGAGAGCCTGGTGGCGGACTCGTTCACCAGGCGGGACGTGCAGAGCAGCCGGCAGATCCAGCAGCGGGACACGCCGCTGGTGGTCATCAGCTCCGGCCGCGAGGTCAAGCGCAGCGGCGAGTGGGAGAAGAAGCAGCGGGACCTGACGACGCTGACGGACAACCTGAAGCACTGGGACATTGTCGACAAGGCGCCGCACCAGGTCTGGGAGACGCTGGAGGGGAGGCAGCAGATTGAGAAGCGGCTGCGGCAGCTGGTCGATGCATAATTGGTGGTGGTCTACGGAGTACGAGGTGCTGCCATGCCATGTAAGTGCGGGAAGCTGCAATGGTTTACGGAGTACGAATACTGGAGGAGGGCCAACGCGGGAGCTGGAGTTTGTTGTTGTTGTTGCCGCCGCTGCATGTCTCTCTTGATCTCAGCGGCGCGTCTGAACCAGTTTGATACACTCTTGTTCTCTCAAATAATACACACGAACACACGCACACAAACAACGAGACCAATGGCCACATAAATAGCTCACAGCTCCCCTGTTTGCAAGCACAGGCTGGGTACGAAGTACCTCCTCGTACGGAGCCTGTCAGAGAAAACGGACGTGCTCACCATGCTCCTCGCCGGGGTCGATGCCAGTTCCTCAAAGTTCATGCCCCACTGGACCACAGGGTGTTTGATGCGCGCCAGGGGGCAGGCTGGCAGCCCAGGCCACACGTGAGGGCCCTCTCCCTGGCGCTGCAATGCTGTAATTTCCAGGCGTATGAGGCGCGTGTTTGCCTCGGGTGACGGCCAGATGAGACCCTGTGCGTCGTCCCGATCCCTGGACCGACGCAATGGCCCTGGGGCCGCCCCCTGGCATGGGGAAGCAACAGGCATACGAGCACGAGCAGAGCAAGCCGGCTGCGTCCAGAAACCGACAGTGCCGTGGTTGCAGTAGACTTTGCCGTGCCAGCGACGGGGCCCAGCCGTGACGACATTGCGCCGCCTGTCATATGACCATATGACCGCATATCGCTTGTCCATTGCGCCGTTGGGCGAGGTTGGAGATGAAAGCGTCTCGGGCGGTGCCACGGGGGTTTGGGGGCCGCACAGCTTCCTCCCGCCAGGTCTGCGAATAAATTACCGCGCTTTGTTGCCCCTACCTGGTACGGAGTGCCAACGAGCAGTTCATTGGTACGACGACGAGGACCGCATACGGGCGCTGGAAATTGCAGCAACCGAGCAGTCCCAAACACACGCGGGCGACTCCACGCGCCCAGCATCGAACCTCGAACAGCCGACAACAGCGCCAGTGCCAGCCGCGCTTCCCTCTGGCGCGTGGGCATTCCCCTCTGGCCCCTGGCCCAGGGCGCCTACCGCTGCCACTGAAAGTCGAGCGCCCCCCCCGCAGGCAGCCGGCCGCAAGTACGGAGTACACACGGCCGTGCTTGCTCGCCCATACCGTTGCCCAGTCCCCCCTACCACGACAACAGGACCTCCTCCACTGCCACCTATTACCACCTACCGCCGCAATCCAGCTCCCGACTGCCACCACGCTTCCTCCCGCACCTTGTGTCGTGCTGTCGCCGCATTCTGCATCGTCTCCGCGTATTACATGTTCGAGCCTCGCATGCTTTTCAGCCCCTGCCGTCTTCTGCAGCATCGCTTCGCAGCCGCTGACCCAGCAGCACCCCCCGTCGCCGTCGCCGTCGCCGTCGCCGTCGCCGTCACCGTCGCCGCCCGCAGCTCAGCCCCCGAGTAATAGTGCCTCGCCGCCTTGGGCAGTCACGCGAACGACGGCCTGCCGCTGCCCCGGGTCTCGAGTCGACCGACAACGAGCCGCGCCGCCGCGCATCGTCTTACCCGTCCTGTACCTTCAATTGGCATCGATACCGGCTACGAGGACCATCCCAGCTGATGCCGGGCGCTCGACGAACCCCTCGTCCACGACGGCTCTACACCTGGCGCTGAGACGACGCAGGCCTGCCCGCCTGCTCACCCTAAGGGCCTCTTCCTCGGAGTGAGAAAGGGGGGCACCTGTACGTAGCGTCGCGCTGGATTCCCGCCCACGATGGCGTCGGACCACGGCAACGGGCCTCCCAGCGACCGCCCTCGCGGCGACTACCCCGGCGACTATGCGGCCTCCGACTCGGGCTACCCAGGCGACAGGAACTGGCAGGACGGAGGCCAGAAGACGCCGGATAGCCTCTATCGTCTGAGGCCCACCGGCTCTGGACCTGCCGCCTCGGGCCCTCCCCCGGCCGGCTGGACAGACGAGCCACCCCGCAAGAGCGAGGAGAGGAATCGGTCGCGACAGCGGAACGGACGAACCGCGAGCGGCCAGATGCGTATCTGTAAGAAGTGCGGTGAGCCCTTGACGGGCCAGTTTGTGCGAGCCCTGGACGGCACCTTTCACCTGGACTGCTTCAAGTGCCGAGTATGTCTACTCGTCTCCCCGTTTCCCCCCCCTCTGTTGCGGGCCCACTGTTGACATTGGTATGTTAGGACTGCGGCGAAATCGTGGCATCCAAGTTCTTCCCGGCCGATGACGAGAATGGGGAAGGGCAGTATCCGCTGTGCGAGACCGACTACTTCCGACGACTAGGCCTGCTCTGTTACCAGTGCGGTGGTGCGCTCCGTGGCTCGTACATCACCGCCCTGGAACGAAAGTATCATGTCGATCACTTTACATGTTCGCTCTGCCCGACCATATTTGGCGCCCAAGACAGCTACTATGAGCACGACGGTAATGTGTACTGCCATTACCACTATTCGACCCAGCACGCCCAAAAGTGCAACGGCTGCCAGACGGCCATCCTGAAGCAGTTTGTTGAGATTTTCCGCAACGGGCAAAACCAACATTGGCACCCCGAATGTTACATGATACACAAGTTTTGGAACGTGCGGTTGGGCCAGCCAACGGAGACGCCGCCGGTGGCAGTGGAGTTGACCGAGCCGGTCAGCAAGGACTTGATTCGTGAGGAGGAGGAGCGCATGGAGGAGAAAGTCTATCGGATCTGGAGCGTCCTCTCGACATTCGAGGAGTCCTCCGCGGCCTGCATCTCGGACATGCTTCTGCATGTCAGCAACGGCTCGTACGTCGACGGTGTACTGGTTGCTAAGCGCTTCATCTGGCACGTCGAGGTTCTATTTCAGTCCGCAGACAGGCTCGACGCGATGGTCTTCAGCCGCAATGGTAAAGGTGAGTTTCCCAAGGTTATCACGATTTTTGCGAGAATGCCACGGGCGGAGCTTGAATGTTGAGGAACCGCGAGCTGACCAAGGTTTCGCTTTCAGGCATGTCCTATGGGCGAGAAGCTAAACTGCTTTGCAAGAAAATCGTGTCCTTCTTCTCATTGTTGTCCAAGACGCAGGACACCACTGTGCGGAAGCTGGGTGTCACCCAGGAGCTACTATCTCTCGTTACCGGCCTGGCTCACTACCTCAAGCTGCTGATACGCATCTGCCTCCAGGCGGCGCTGCGCTTGGAGCGGGACACTGGAAGCAGCGACGGCCTCCACCAGTTGCTGAATGACCTTGCCCATTTCGAGACGTACAAAGTCGACGAAACTCTCCTGCAAGTTACCATGGGTGGCGCGCGACTGGCAGCCAAGGACTCGGACCATTGTGCCCTGTGCCACAGGTCCGTGGAGGACGAGTGTGCCAAACACGGAGACTCTAGGTGGCATCTGGCTTGCGTAAAATGCACACGCTGCGGACGAGAGTTGGCACGATCTTTGGGAGAGGCGCAGTTCAATGCCTTTGACCGCAAGGTGTACTGCAGCAACTGCGTTGCCGTCAGCACGGACGGCGTACCGCCGCTGGAGCACGTCACGAAGCTGCAACAATATGTTTTTCTTCTCAAGGTGGCGCTCGCGCGGTTGCTGGATATCCTCCGGAGCAATGGCGCTTTGCCTTACATCTCGGAAGATTCGAGTATGACCGACCATGGGGGAGACGATGGCAGGCTCGGTGTTGGACCGCCACTCCTAAACTCGGACGCCAGGTCAAAGTCATATGCCGGTGAAGGGGACAGGGAGCAGCAGCATCGCGAATCGACGTATGAAAACACTCTCAACGAGGTCAGAAGACTAAGAAGCACCCGGCTCGATCGGCACCTCTCGTCCAGCGTTAGGCAGCCTCGAACGTCGCGTGTTATGGACGCAGACGGCCGTGGCCCACGCCCCGAGTCCGCCGGTGGAGAGGAAGGCGGGCCGGAAGCTCAGGGGTCGACCGATCTGATGTTTGGACACAACGATGCCATCACTCTGGACGACATTCCCCGAATTGTTGCGGTCGAGCAGTCTCGCGAGAAACAGCAGCAGCGGGACCGCATCGCCCGACAGGAGCTCTTCCGATCTCCCGCCACCGAACCTGGTCGAACCCCCGGCCACCAACGGACGCAGTCGGCGAATAGGGATCCCGAGGTGCGCGCGGCCGACCCTCTGCCGACTCGCCTCGTCCGCAAGTTCTTCCCTGAGCTCTCTGGACTCGAGTACTTCAACGTGAGGCATCTGGCTGTCTTGACCATGCAGCCCATGATCGAAGCAGAGTTCACGCTCGAGGAGCTGCTCAACTTCATCGAGTCGAGGAAGCCAGCGACCTTTTGGAAGAATCTCGGAAAGGCGTTCAAGAACGACAAGAGCAAGAACGTCAAGAAAAAGGGTGTCTTTGGGGTGCCTTTGGAAGTCATCATCGAACGCGACGGAGCAGATTCGACCGACGGCTGTGGCCCGGGCGCGCTGCGTATTCCCGCCGTCGTCGACGACATCATCTCGTCGATGCGCAAGATGGACCTCTCCGTCGAGGGTGTGTTCCGCAAGAACGGCAACATCAAGAAGCAACAGGAGCTCGTGGACAAGATCAATGCCGAAGGGTGCGACATTGTTAACTTCATGGAACAGCCTGTGGTCCAGTTGGCGGCGCTTCTGAAGCGGTACCTGCGAGATCTCCCCGACCCCCTGATGACGCACAAACTGTACAGACTCTGGGTCAGCGCGGCCAAGATAACAGATCCGGAGACGAGAAAGCAGTGTCTGCACCTGACGTGCTGCTTGCTGCCCAAGTGCCACCGCGACAGCCTCGAGATCCTCTTCACCTTCCTGAAGTGGGCCGGTTCGTTCCATCAGCTCGACGAAGAGGTCGGGTCCAAGATGGACATACGGAATCTCGCGACGGTCATCGCCCCGAATATCCTGACGAACCTTAACAAGGCACCCGCTCTGGACAGCGAGGCCATATATGTTATCGACGCAGTGGAGATACTCATCAGCAACATAGAAGAGATGTGCCAGGTACGCTCTCACAGTCCTTTCACGAGAGTTGCAATGCTTACAAGCGCAAAAGGTTCCGGACGAACTCCTCACACTGTTAAACGATCCGTATCTGTTCAGCAACAGCGGCGATATCACGACCAAGGAAATCCTCAAGCGATTCCAAGACCGGCAAGGACAGATCCCCGTCACCGAGATCAGCGAGGTCTTCAACCGCCCGGACAACTCGACCCGCTCGCCGCCACGGCGAGTTGAGACGGACCCATCCGTCTGGCAGGGCGAGAGGACTGTCCGACCTGTGCAGGACCCAGCAGCGCCCAACGCAGTCTATTCCGGACAGGGAACCCCTCCGCAAAGATGGGGAGGCCCTGCAGACCATCCATCTCCACGGGCATCTCCGTACAACAACAACCGCTTCAACCAGTCGGATGGTAATCTGGAGAACTCGGAGCACAGCCAGCGGGGAGAGTGGCGCAACTCTGCTTGGGGACGCCGTGGCGGCGGTCTCGACGTTGGCGGGAACTCATGACGAGCCTCGTGCTCCTGCACACCAGCCAGCTTGGATGCTGGTCACATCTCGGCATTATCGTTTTCGCACAGGAGACATGATTTTGGTGTAGTCATATGCATTATCCACGGCGTTTGCGCTTATTCGATTCCCTGCCATTCAGGTGCAGCAAAAACAAAAAGGTCAGACCTCATCACTAACGCTCGACATGACAGACCCTTGTGTGTGTGCGTGTTTCTTTTTTACTCCTCCTTTGTTGGTCTCGGGCCCCTCCCCTTAACGTTGTTCGCTTCTTTTCGCGGCATGGAGGGGCCTCGCTTTATTTTCACCGTCTCTCTTCTTCTGTTGTCAAAACTTTTTGTTATTCTTCGCTCTTCTTCCGGGAGAGCTGCTGCAAAGATTCAATAGGGTGGCTCGCCGGCGGCCTTTCCTTGTTGCTTGTTCATCTTCACGAGAAGAGCTACGGAGGGTACAGCGTTTTGTTATAGCTCTGTTGGATGGAGCAGCTTGGCAGTTGGGTGCGGGACGGGCCTTGGCATCCCTCTGTGGAGGATGTGAGCGCGACGCCTGCGTGGATGTCGGCTTTATGGCGAGGATGGCTGCTGTCGGAGGCGTGGGCGAGCAGTGGATTGTTGGGGTGTGTCGAGGGGGGTGCTGCGGTTAGAAGAGGCCCAAGATCAGGAGTTGTCATGGTGAGAATAGATCCCGACGCCAACTGAAGCCGTGTCCGAACATGTGTCGTAGCAAGGCATACACACCCGAATGGCGTGCATCCGGCTGTCCATGCCTGTCGGACGGATCATCCAGTGACGGAGCTCTTTGTACGGCATATTACGCTATAAGATTGTATGTACATGACCAACTAATTTTCGCCCACCTCCTTTTATACCAGGACCCGTTCTCTCACCACGCCTCCCGGCGCCTATTGCGCCTTGATGGCGCCCTTGTTCTCCTGCTCCAGGAACCAGCCGACGCCGCGGGTGACGCCCTCCTGCAGGGTCCACAGCGGCTCGTAGCGCAGGACGCTCTTGGCCTTGGTGATGTTGTAGTAGCGCGTCATGGTGGCCAAGACGGCGCGCTGGCGGGTGAAGGTGGGGGGCTTGCCGACGATGCTGCAGAAGACCTCGCTGCAGAAGCCCATGGAGGTGGCGAGGCCGCGGGAGAGAGCCCAGACACCGGCGGTGCCGGCGTCGTGGCCGGCGGCGCGCCAGACGGCGCGGGCAAAGTCCCAGAAGTAGCAGGGCTCGTCGTTTGTGACGAAGAAGGCCTCGCCGTCGACCTTTTCGTGGTCGAGGGGCGCGACGGCGGCGGCGGCCGTGGCGAGCAGCGCGTGGGCGGCGAGCAGGTGGGCGTGGGCGACGTTGCCGACGTAGGTGAAGTCGAAGAGGTTGAGGTTGTCGCCGAGCTGGAAGTTGGCCTTGCCGGCGCGGAGGGCGCGCAGCAGGCCGGCGAGGACCTGGACGTCGCCCTCGCCGAAGATGCCGGCGGGGCGGATGGCCGTGGTGAGGAGGTCGGAGGGGGCCTGGCGGTTGGCCTCGAGGACGAGCTCCTCAGCGGCGGCCTGGGGGGTTTGTCAGAGATGCTATTCCAGTGCGCGTGCGTGTGTGTGTATGCATATAGATGGACACGCGGGCAGAGAGGGGGCTGGCTACCTTGGTCTCCGAGTAGTACTCGTACTGCTGCTCCCCGCGGATCACGGGCCACCGCTCGTCGGCGTTGCGCAGGTCCGTCTGGTTGTCGCTGACGACGCTCGCCGAGCTCGTGTACACGAGGGCCTTGACGCCGCTCGCGCGACAGGCGGCGACGACGGCGGCGGTGCCGTCGACGTTGACGCGCCGGAACATGTCCTTTGCGACGGCGCTCTCGCCGCTGGCGACGGGGCTGGCGGTGTGGACGACGACGTCGGGCCGCAGCTCCTCCAGGAGGGCGCGCAGCCGCGCCGCGTCGGTGATGTCGCACTCGCGGTACGCGGCGCCCGGGCTGCGGTTCTTGTCGCAGCGCAAGTCGACGCTGGTGACGGCGCGCGCGGCCCAGCGGCTCGGCGTGAGCGCCTGCGCGACGATGTGGTGGCCGAGGAAGCCGTTGCCGCCGATGACGAGCACGTGCCCGAGGGAGCCGCGGGGGGTCGAGGAGTCCATGCTGGGCGGGATCTGGCGAGGTTGGCGAGGCTTGTTGGGGAGGAGGCGGTCGATGTCGAGATGCCTCGAGGTGAGGTCGGGCTCGCTAGCGGGTACCTGCGTGTCACTGGCCAATGGATCGTCAGAGGCGCCGCGCCAGTACGGAGCGGAGCGCTTGCTGCCGCCTGTATGACATATGACATGGCGAAGCCCTCACGTGGACAGACACGGGTCGGGCACCGCGTATTCATCGCCTGTTCCAGCTTCTCACGCCCACCCTGGCTGCCTCCGTAGGCAGCTCAGCGGTCTCGTCTTCACTGCTCGTCTTCCGAATAAGCACCGGTGCGGGTTCAGCCCACGTCTTCACTGCCGCTGCTCTGCCGCTCCTCGCGCGCTTCGATCCTCCCCGACCTTCGCCATG
Source organism: Tolypocladium nubicola (assembly GCA_024340505.1). Lineage (NCBI taxonomy): Eukaryota > Fungi > Ascomycota > Sordariomycetes > Hypocreales > Ophiocordycipitaceae > Tolypocladium > Tolypocladium nubicola. The sequence goes on from JALHCA010000217.1 coordinate 35,906, forward strand.
AGACCCCCCCCCTACGGCGGACAGCGGAATCATCAGGATGGCGGGCCGGTCCCCAGACCTCGAGATCCTCGTCCACGTAGCGGCGCCGTGCAGGACCGCCGACGACGCCTTGTACAGGCAGCTTGCGCAGGCATATCTCTCGTTCCGGCCTGAGCGCCGCGTCGTGCTGCCGCCAGTGCGGGACGCTCCCGAGGACGCCGGGGACGATGCATCGCCAAAGACTCGCGAAGAGGCGCCGCCGGGCTCTTCCGGTCAGGGGTTCGCTGTCGTCGCTGCGGAGCAGGTCTTCGGGCCCGACTCTCAAGACCTGAGCTTCCGGAGCGCCTTCGACAACCGCTCGTCGCCACTCTTGCCCCCCGCGAACCGCAGGTCTCCTCGGGGGATGGTTCCGCCTTCGTCGCAGACGAGCGACGCGCCCGCGCAGTCGTCGTTTTGCGCCCCGGCCAGCCAGATCAGCGACTCGTACCCGCTCCCCGACTCGGATGTCATGAGAGCCACGCCCACGAGAATCCTCCAGCGGTACCTGAAGCACCCCGGGGCGTCTATCGGCTCTTCGCCATCGCCGTCGCCGTTGCGGGGGCGGGAAGCACGCAGACGCGAGGCGGACGCCGACGCCGTCGATGTGCCCTCGTCCCTCCCAATTCCGGGCCACGGACAGGAGCCAGACCAGTCGCATTGTCTACCAGACGCCGGAAAGGTGATTCCGGTGACGCCAGTCGTGCCCCAAACGCTGCCGCGGAAGCGAAAGGGGCTCGTCGAGGTCGAGGCCCAAGCCGCCTTTGACATCACGCACGTCTCGAGCAGCTTGGTCAGCCATCCGCCGACGTCGTCCCCGTCGCGGCCGAGTCGGAACCCCTGCCTTCGAAGAAGCCGAAGACGTGCCACGACATAGACGCCTCCAGCCTGGTCCGCAGCTCCAGCGACGCCGGGCCGATACGGTCCTCGAACGTCGCGGCCATCGAGCACATCGCCCACACCCTGGAGATCAGGCCGCCATCGCCCCCCATCGGCATGGCGCACATCGACCCCCCGAGCCTCGTCTCCGAGGAGTTCGCCAAGCTCGCCCGCGACCTCGCCGCGCGCTACCGGCCCAGGGAGAGCCGCCCCCTGGACCCCATCGAGCGCGGCTACTGGCTCGTCGACTGCGCGCGCTGGAGCCCCCAGACGCGCCTCGACGCCTGGGTTTTCCTCACCAACTACCTGCGCAGCGGCCTCGCCGGCTGGGGCGTGTGGTGCCGCCGCGACGCCGCCCACGACCGCATCCGCCTCTACGGCTGGGGCTGCGTCGCCAAGAACACCTACCTGCTGCTGTACCTGGCGAGCGGCCGGCAGGTCAAGGCGACGGGCGCGAGGTGGTTCGGCGCGGACGGGGACGTGGCCTTGGAGGTGCCGCCTAGCGAGAGGCGGGCGTGATGTATGTTCCCTGGCATGGGCTACGGCGCTTGATGGGATGGGTGCATTTCTGAGTGCGAGGACTGCTCTGGGTATCATACTGCATGGTGGGATCGGTGAATGACTGCATGGTGGGATCGGTGGATGATTGCATGGTGGGATCGGTGGATGGACATCATGGTGGTGCATACGACATCGAGGTGCATGACGGCGGCGTTGGAACAGGTATGCAGCAGGATAACGTCTACAAGTCTGCAATGTCTTATGAATGCAACGGCAGCTCTTCACCCACTCCCTTTAACTGTGATCTCAAAAGACGTATGAACCCTTTGAACCCAAGACTGCCATTGCGTTAAAGCCGGGTTGGTATAGTACACTGGACAGCAACGCATTGAGCGACACCAAAGGAAGCCCGACCCCCTGTGGACCGATACAACACTAGCACAAGAGGCCTCGCCTCGCCCGACACATAGTAGAAGCCCTTACCAACCATCGTATATCCCCGCACGAATTACCGCCCTCTTCCGATCCGCACCAATGGGAAAAGGCGCAAGGGTGAGCGGGGAGTCCACCCAGCCATCGCAGATTCAACAACAGAGAGGGAGGAGAGAAGCTCACGACGGGACCTGGCTCGACGACCCGCCCTTGTGCTCCTTCCAGTACTCCCTGGCCTTGTCCTTGAGCACCCGCAGGTTCTCGGTCGACTTGTGCACCTCGGCCTCGGCCATGTCGCGGAAGGGCTTCTTGTCGGCCTCGCTCATGGCCTTCCACTCGCCGCTCATGGCGCGGAAGGCGTCCTGCGCCGACGCGGACCCGCCGCCGCTGGCGCCCTGGAAGCGCGCCTTGATGAAGAGGGTGTAGGGCGTGCCGGCGCGCTTGGGCAGGCGCGCGTCGTGGATGAGGTAGACGCGCGACTTGTTGAGCTTGCGGCCGAGGCGGCGGCGCGCGATGTTGGCCATGTAGATGGCCTCGGGCGGGTAGGACTCGATCCACGCCTGGCGCGTCTGCTTGTTGATGGCCTGGTTGGACTGGGCCGTGGTCCGGAGGCTCTGTAGACGCGCGTCAGCCATGGAAGCCCTCGCACGGGGGAGCGAGAGCGTGAGACGCCGCGGCGGCTTACCTCTCTCTCCGACTCGGAGAGCTGGCCGAAGCTGGAGGAGATGTCCTTGATCTTGTCCGTCAACGCGCCCTGGCCGCTGGGCAGGTTCTCCGACACGTAGACCGACCACGCGCTGTCGGGCAGCAGCGTCGGGCCCTTGAGCAGCGCCATCTTCTTGAGCTCCCGCAGCTCCGACTTCTCCTTCTCCTCGGGCGTCGGGACCTTCTTCTTCTTGGCCTTCGTGGCCTTCTTGGGGGCCGCCGCGGCCGCCTTCTTGGTCTTCTTCTTGGCGGGGGCCTTCTTCGCCTTGGGCGCGGCGGGCTTCTTTGCGGTCGACGCCGGCGGCGCGCGCGCCCACGCCGAGACGGAGAAGCTGCGCACGGGCAGGGCGCCGTGCAAGGTCACGGCTCGGGGCGCGAGCCTGGTCGTGGCGGCCGGCGTCGAGGCCAGCGCTCGGCGGGCGGCGGCTCTGCTGATGGATGTCAACATGGCTGCGAGCTGTTGCGGATTCAAATTGTAGAGGCTACGGTTGCAACTGCTCGTTGCCGCTTCTGTGGTTGCAGGAAATGGAGATTGCAAAGGAGAGAAACAAGGGCTGGCTGGACGACGATGGGACGGTTGTTGACGAAATGACGAGGGCTGGGGTTGCATGCGGATGTGCTCTGTCCTGGTCGGTATCCCCCTCGTCTCCTCCCTTGTTCCAGGTACCTGCGACCCATAGCTTGGCAGCTAGGAGCTATACGGACCGCGGTCACTAGTACTCAGTACTTGCTACTTCACCCTATCCCAGTGTGCAGAGAGGTAGCGGATACAAAGCAGCTCTGGCTCAGCACCCGGCCAATCACCATGGTGATGTCAGCTTATGTAACCCGCCCACCTCGAGACAGGCAGGCTCCCGCAGGACGCGCGACAGCTGCCAACGACGACTGACCTCCGACGACAAGAGCCCGAGCCTCTCCATCCCCATTCAGCAAGCAAGCAAGTGCACGAAGTCGCCGTCTGCTACCACCCCTACACACTCTTCAGACCACCATGGATCACCGCCCGCAAGCCTGGGGCCGGGTACGTCGCAGCCTCGCTCCCCTCGGGCAGGCGAACCTCGCTGACCTTGACATGCCAACCAGCCCAGAGACGATGTCTACGGCGCCTATGACGCCTCGTTCATGAACTCCAACGGCCCCAGCCAGCACACCCAGCAGCCCATCGTCACGGGCACCTCGGTAATAGCCGTCAAGTTCAAGGACGGCGTCGTCATGGCCGCCGACAACCTGGGTGCGTCCCCCGTTGTCCTCGGCACCAACCCACGGCATAGCTAACGCATAGCAGCATCCTACGGCTCCCTCGCGCGCTTCACCGACGTCAAACGCCTCAGCCCCTTTGCCGATTCGTCCGTCGTCGGCTTCTCGGGCGACGTCTCCGACATGCAGTACCTCAACCGCCACCTCACCGACCTCGCCCTCACCGAGGCCTACGACTCCCCCGACCAGCCGCGCCTCTCCGCCGCCAACCTCCACCGCTACCTCTCCAAGCTGCTCTACCGCCGCCGCTCCAATTTCGACCCCCTCTGGAACCACCTCCTCGTCGCCGGCTTCGACGACGCCGGCGAGCCCTTCCTCGCCGCCGCCGACCTCCTCGGCTCGACCTACTCGGCCCCCAGCCTCGCCACCGGCTTCGGCTCCATGCTCGCCCAGCCCATCATGCGCCGCCACGTCCCCGACGAAGAGTCGGCCCGCAAGCTCTCCCGCGAGCAAGCCGTCGACGTCGTCAAGGAGTGCATGAAGGTGCTCTACTACCGCGACGCCAGGAGCTTGGACCAGTACTCCCTCGCCGTCATTACCAAGGACGGCGTCAAGCTCAAGACGGACGAGAAGCTCGAGAACCAGAGCTGGGCGTTTGCGGAGAGGATCAGGGGCTACGGCACGCAGACCGTCTAAGAGAGAGCGGGAACGCGGTGAGCTGTGGCCGGTATGGACCCGCACCATCGTGCGGCATCGATGGGGAGGGGGTTGCTTCTTGCGACAGGCGTCAAGACAGATCTCTGGAGCAGATAGGAGCTTCACGGAAGACAATCAGCCGTAAAGTCCCGACTGAGAAAGGCTCCACATTGAGCCGTGGAAATATGTAACAATAGACACGCATGATCTTTATTCACCATGCACTGCAATCCAAGTGACCAACAAGGGCTGGCGTGATAAAACTTCATTCTTTAGGCAGTCATCAGCAAACGTCTTCTCTAAGAGAGAGAGCCCTCTGGGCTGTACATGATCCACCAATCTAACCAGAACCTTGAGACGCTCTCTAATCGCGCTTCTTGGGGCCCCCAATTAACAAACTGCTGTGTACCCAGTAATTTCCCTGCAACGAGGTCGCCAGTTTTCAAAAAGCCAACTCCTGATTATCCCATCCTCCATGGCAGCAAGAACAAGTGCTAACATGCAAAAGCAAAGACCTCGCCAATTTGTCCCAACACGCCAGAATCATCGTGACACGCCAGCGAGACACGCAAGAACTATTCATCCACAAACATGCCTTACTCGACAGTAACCGACTTGGCCAGGTTGCGAGGGAAGTCCACGTTGAGGCCCTCGAGGACAGCGAGCCAGTAGGCGATCAGCTGCAGAGGGATGACGTTGAGGAGGCCCTGGAGGCAGTCAACCGTCTTGGGGATCTCAATCTTCTCGGCGTCGGAGGACTTGAACTCCTCGTCGCCGGTGTTGCAGATGACAATGGGCTTGCCACCTCGGGCAATGACTATGGGCCACGTTAGTCTGGGAACAAGGCATGCAATATCGGGTAGTTGGACAAATTGGACTTACCCTGCTGGTAGGCGTTGAGGGACTTCTTGAAGATCTTGTCGCGGGTGAGGATCATGATGATGGGCATGTTCTCGTCCACCAGGGCAAGGACACCGTGCTTCAGCTCACCAGACATGACAGCCTCGCAGTGAAGATAGGAAATTTCCTTGATCTTGAGCGCACCCTCCAGGGCGGTGGAGAACTGGCTGCCACGGCCGAGGAGCAGAAGAGACTTTTGGTTCTTGAAGACCTTCTGGCAGAGCTCCTTGATGGGCTTGTCCTGATCCAGGATCTGCTTAATCTGGCCAGACACATTGGCCAGGCCCTCCATGATCTCCTCGCGACGGGCCTTCTTGGATGCGCGGTCCTCGCTAAGCGACAGCGCAAACATGACCATGGCAATGAACTGCGAGGTGTAGGCCTTGGTGGAGGCGACACCGATTTCGGGGCCGGCGTTGACGTGAACACCACAGTGGGTGAGGAGGGAGATGGAGGAACCGACCACGTTGACGATACCAACGGTCAGGGCACCACGCTCCAGGCAGAACCGGAGAGCCATCAGAGAGTCGGCCGTCTCACCGGACTGGGAGACGAACACGCATGTGTCGTCACGGAACACCGGGGCTTCTCTGTCGAGGAAGTCCGAGGCCAGCTCGACGGAGATGGGGATTTCAGCGAGCTCCTCGAAGATACCACGCACCGCCATACAGGAGTGGTAGCTCGTGCCACAAGCAATGAAAATGATTCGGCGGCAGCGGCGGATCGTGGAGATGTACGACCGCAGGCCACCGAGGGTGACAGCCTTGTTGGGGTTGTCAAGGCGGCCACGCATGGTGTTGACGACCGACTCGGGCTGCTCAAAGATCTCCTTCTGCATGAAGTGGTCGAACTTGCCCTTCATGATCTCCTGGAGCTCCAGCTCGAGGGTCTGGATGGTGCGGACGTTGGAGCTGCCGTCGGCCTTCTTCAGGCGGTGAATGTTGAGGGAGCCCTCGTGGATGTGGGCAATGTCGTCATCCTCGAGGTACATGACCTTCTTGGTGTGCTCGACAATGGCAGAGGGGTCGGAGGAGAGGAAGAACTCGGTAGGCATAGGCATGCCATCGTCGGTCATGAACGCGCGCGACTGCGAGCGGTGGAGGAGCGACTTGTCGGGAGCTCCCAGGAGGTTGTTGGTGGGGCTGAGGAAGTCGGTGACGTTCTTCTTAAGAGCGACATTCTGCGACGCGGCCTCGGCGGAGAGGGCCGTGTTGTCATCGCCGTACTCGACGTCGACAAAGTCGACCTTCATGCGGCGCTGGGTCTTGACACCAATGACGAGGGGAGAACCCTTACGAGCAGCAATGACCTCGTGGGGGTAGTGGACGGACTTGATCAACAATCCATAGGCACCCTCAAGCTCCAGGATAACGGCCTTGGCCAGGTCGGTGAAGCCGATCTGAGGGTGCTGGTCATAGATGTACTTGGTCAACTTGGCAATGCACTCGGTGTCGGTCTCCGTCTCGAACTTGAAGCCCTTGCTGCTGAGCAGGGTCTTGAGCTCCTTGTAGTTGGTGATGATGCCATTGTGGACGACGGTGAACTCCCAGTTGGGATCAGACCTATAGGGGGACGGGCACGACGATCAGCCAGGGTTCTTCATCGGCAGACGAGCTTCGCCGTCGGGGCAGAGGCTGAATTCCAGGGGAGGGGCAAATTTACCGGTGAGGGTGGCAGTTGGTGGTAGACGGGGGCCCGTGGGTGGCCCACCGGGTGTGAGCAATGCCGGCATGTGAATCGAAGACCTTCTCGAGGTCGACGTTGGACTCGTCGATGAGTTTCCTCAGCTTGGCCACCTTGCCAACCTCCTTGAAGGCAAAGACCTCATTCTTCTTGTCACCGTCGACGGCCAGACCTGCAGAGTCGTATCCTCGGTACTCGAGACGGGAGAGGCCTATTTTGCGAGGGTTCTTGTCAGACGCCTGCGTTCCACGGGGCCGCGTGTCGGGGTCGGAGGAGGGGGCTCACCGTTGATGAGAGTGTCGAGGATAAACTTGCGGTCCTTCTCCACCAGGTAGTTGATGTATCCGAAGATTCCACTGCGAAAATTGACCAGTCAGCCACGGATTCTCGCCAACTGCTTGCCGTCTCTGCCTCTCCCTCTGCCAGCGAGCGGCCGCAGCAAACAAAGCTGGCTCTCCCGAGCAACCAGAGGCGGGGCAGAGGGCGGTGACAGCCAGGGTGGAGGGGGGAATCAGGAACAACAGCGCAGCTTACCACATGGTGACGATGCCTTGCCCTCGGACGATGTCAAAAAGTCGTACAAGCTAAAACAGAGGTGAAGGCAAGGAGAGGAGGGAAAGCGGGATGTGTGGACGGGCGCAAATGGAGGCTGTGTGTGTGGTGGGAGTTATGGGAGGAGGAAAGCCGAGAGCGGGAAGCGCTGGCTTTATGGGATGAGGGGAGGCGCGGCTGGCGCAACTTTGTATGTATGTATGTACGTTTCCAGCGCCGAGGCGGGCATTCGCTCGCTCCCCTGCCGCCCTGGGAGGAGGCTTGGGGCTCAGCTTTGGCGCGCATGTGGGGAGGGAAGAGGCCCAACCACAGGCTGTCCCAGGCGCAGGCTAGGGCGCTAGGTAGGGCCTCCAGGGCACGCGTCGACGCCGAGGGGCTTGCCTCGCCTGCCCACCGCCTGCAGCCCAGCCAGTGGATGGGCCGGCTTGTTGGTGCGCGGCGATCCAGAGGGCATCCAGGGGGCTGCGCGGGTCGCTGCTTGGTTGCCATGCAGATTCACTTTACCGATACGGTCTGGAAACGCCCTACCTACCTATACGAGCATCCAGACGGCGGCGAGCTGTGCTGTGTTTTCGAGCGATGCAAGCTTCGGCCGTACTCGCCCGCCGTGCACCGTGGCGTCAGCAACAAACAGCCGTGGGCAGCCCGGCTTGTTTCGTCCTTTCAGGGGTCCGTCCGCTGGCAGCGGATGGTTTGTAGCGCCATCTCTAATCAGGCTCGCAGATCCTGTTAGCGGGAGGCGCCAGAGTCAATTTCCGCCCTGCCTGCTGTTGCCATCAAGAGTTTCGAGATCCACGACCCCGAGGACCATGGACAGCAGACAGCGACAGCAGCCATCGGAGTCCCGTCGTCTACATCATCGTGGACCCACGGCGTCGGTTGCTGGCGGGGCCCCATTGACAACCAGACCCCTTTTGGATCCTCGTCACGGCAACGGATTAGCATCATCGTGGGGCCACTGCTCCCCGGCAACACGAACCGACTCGCCGACTAGCAGCCTGCCTTCCCCCGTCTTTGTCAAGCTTTCATTCAAGATTCAAGTTGTTGTCGTCATGCGCCGTGTCTCGTCTCACCTAACCCAGACAGACAGACGTCCGTCCCGCCGTCTACACGAGCACGAGAGAAGCCGTCCCACCTGCGTCCCTCCGATGTGACAAGCGCCCGTTTGGCACGCCTCGCACGACATCATACATCCCGACGCACCAACGCCGTGCCTCTGTGCGTTGCACATGCCTGCAGAGGCGTACGGATACCCGCACGGGCATGCCGCCTGTCCATCCGTACCTAAAGGCGGGCTCGGCAGGCGGCTTTCATCTATCTGCGTGACGCGCGACGTCATTCTTCGTATTCACTCTCCGCGGCGAAAAGGCACACCACCATCCCCTGATGCATTGCCCCTGGCCTTAACTCAAAACTGCCGCGGAGATGGTGCGGGCTCTCGCTTTTTTTGCCAGCAATAATTGCTCGCAAGAGCCCGTTGGCCCGCAAACGGGGCCCTGTTGGAAGACGCCACCAGCCAGATTGCGCTTGTGCGAAGCTTCACAGCCTCATTGCGGGCCCCCCCTACGGTCTAAGAATAGCGCACACTTTTTGCCCAACCATGGGAGCCAACGTTGGTTGCACTATCGCCAGAATGCCCCATGATTATGTCCATTTCAAGTCGACTCCGCTACCGACTCGCGCTTGATCACAAGCCAAGACTAATAGCTTCGGAGATGGAACCGGGCTTGGTTCTGGCGTCCCTTTTTGCTGGCTAGAATCGTAGAAGAGGCGGTGGCATCAACAGAGCCTCGTCGTGGTCTGACATCAGCCTCGCCGATTCCATCTCGATCAAGTCAGGCTCGGTTCCCACCGCGGTAGTCCGCATGCTTGCGCCCATGGCTATATCTGTCTCCGCCTGGTGGCTGAGATCCAGCCCTACAAACGGCTGGCCGGCATCCCGTCCGGACCCTGCCGCGAGATGTCGCCGGAGAATTACACAGCCACAGGACAGGGCGCCATTCGGATGTATCCTTGGATTCGTGATGCCTGTGGATTCTGCCCTTGACCAAGCATGGGCGGAGGTTAGTCGGGGAAGGCCAGGTTGCCTAGCCGGTCATTCGGCACGGTCCGGCCAATACAGTTGTGCAACGGACATGTTGGCTTTTCGGACGCTGGCTTTTCGGACGCTGTCATGTCTCTACTGCGAATCGCCCAAGGCTAGACCCGTGGCTATTATACAGTCTTACAATTGCTCTTCTATGCCTTGTCCCAGATGGCCATGATCCTCCGTGCTCCGCCCGCTGAGTTTACAGCTTCTGGTACTCCAACTTACCCTCCAGCTTCTTCGACTCGGCCACCTTGCGCACCGCCTTGTTGAAGTCGTCTTGGTTGATCGAGTCGCGGTAGTCCTTGATGGCAAACAGCCCTCTATACGACAACATGTCAGTCTGTGCGTTCCATCGGGGCTGCTGAGGAACTGTGGATGCACTTACGCTTCGGTGACCACGTTTCTCAAATCAGCTCCGTTCAGCCCGTCGCTCATCTTCACAACACTTTCAAAGTCCAGCTCTCCGTCGAGGACAACGCCAGAGGCGTGAATCTTGAGAATCTCCAGCCGGCCGACCTCGTTGGGCAGCGGTATCTCAAGCTTGCGGTCCAAACGACCAGCACGTAGCAATGCGGGGTCCAACGTGTCCGGTCTGTTTGTAGCCATGATGATCTTCGTCTTGCCCAGGTAATCGAAACCGTCCAGCTGGTTGAGCAGTTCCATCAACGTCCGCTGAATCTCTCGATCTGCGCTGGTACCCTCCGAAAATCGACGTCCACCGATGGCGTCGATCTCGTCCATGAAGATGATGCAAGGCTCGTGCTCTTTGGCATATCCAAACATTTCGCGAATGAGTCGAGCCGACTCGCCAATGTACTTGTCGACAATGGCCGAAGACACGACTGCGCAATTGTCAGTTGGGATTTTCCAGATAGCCAGGTTCACCACGTAGCCCACCTTTCAGGAAATTCGTCTCCAGGCTGCTCGCCACAGCTCTCGCCAGCAACGTCTTGCCCGTGCCTGGAGGCCCATACAGCAAGACGCCCTTGGGTGGTTTGATGCCCACGCGCAGGAAGAGCTCGGGGTTCTTCAGAGGAAGCTCGATGACCTCTCTCAGCTCACGGATCTGGTCGTTCAGACCACCGATACCGGCAAAGCTGACCTGTCCCGGGTCCTCCAGCGACATGTTGTACACCAACGGATCGACTTCGCGCGGCAGCATGCGCATGATGGTGAGCGTGGTCATGTCCAGCGCCACGCGGGTGCCCTGCTTCATCTTTGCCTTGTCCACCTTGGATCTGCAGCCGACGACATACCGGGGTCCAGAGGACGCCTTGACGATAACTGTGACGCAGCGTCAGTATGCGCGGTGGGACAGCGTCGCAGCTTCTAGAAGCTTGGAGGTCCTACATCTCTCGTCGTCCAGCTGCTTCAGGACTTCGCCGATGATCTGGCCGACGCTTTGCAGCGCCTTGATGTTGTCCTCGGTCCGGTCAAATTCCTTTTGCAGGTCTTTGATCTCTAGCCGGAGGTTCTTGAGCTTTGCTTCCCACTCGCGGGACTCGATCAGCTTTGCTCGGTACGAATCAAGGGCGGCATGGCGCTCGTCTTCGGACGCCATGGTCGAGGTGCTTGGTCTGCGAGGGAATCGGCGGTGGAGGTAATCGATAGGAGGAGAGCGTGCTGCAGGGTGCCACGCGCCGAGTTGTTTGGAGAGGCTGGTCGACGGTGAGGTTGCTGGCTTGCGTCGTCGGTGGTTATGGAGAGCTTACCTCATATGTTGTAGCCTACTGGTTGCGCTACGCATTCAGCGCCACAACTGGCTGGCAGAAGGTCGGAGAAGCTCAGCCACCAACCACAGCAGCACCAGCCTACCCTACAGTCAAAGGCTCGCTTCGTACTTCCCATCATTTTCATTCACTCTGTACGTCTTCCCCCCGAGAGTATGAGAACTTGCCTGTCTGTCAGGTTATGCAATGGCCATTAATCAACTTCCCTTACAACTTATCTATTTAGAGACCATCGCTATCACGAAGAGAGTTTTAGATGCTCGAAATCCTCGATATCATGTGCTTGGTACACATGGCGCCGTGCCATGGCGAAGTGTCTATTGCGGATGCTCATTGCGAGTACAAAGTCTTGTACAACATCAAAAAATTACACATTTATAACCCCCCTACCGAGTTTCACTCTAGGTAGACATTTCCTTCCAGGTGCTCAACTCCCTAGTGCGTCTAGTCCCACGCTGAGTTGTGCGTTAAGCTAGATGCGAGCAGGGCATTTTCTGAATGCCTGACGCCATCGGACGCATGTGCAGTCGTCCGTGGTGCCCAGCCCAATGTTCTGGAGTGTCACAAGGCACCTCGTAAAACTCCCTCGGTGGCCAATGGTTGTTAACACCGTACCGTGGGTTTCTGTGACCAAGCTCCTTCTGGTACCGTCACGTCGCCGGCCATCTTGACGAAATCGCATCGAGATGGGGCTCAGTCGTTGTCGTCGTTACCGCCCTTGGCTCAGGATCCCTCCGTCTTGGCCTTTGGTTCTCCCTCGGCGTCAAAACCCAAGCCGGCCAGCTCACGAACAAGTTCGTTGATCTTGATGACTTTGGCGATCTGCTCGGGCAGAAGAGTCTCCCCGCCGTCCTTCTTGCTCTGGAGTTCCTTGGCTTGCTTCAGTTTCTTCTTAAGATTCCGGGCCTTCTTCTCTCGTTCCGCTTCGGGATTCACCTCCTCTGCCAGGGGCGGCTGGGCTTCCTGCTTGCCCTGCTCGGCACCATCGCCCTCACCCTCGCCCTCGCCATCGGCGGCAGCCTTGGCCTTCTTGCGAGCCTCCCTTCTCTTTGCGTTCTTGTTGGCCGCCGATGAGCTCTGCTCCGGCTCTTCGTCCTTGATGCCAGCTGCGCCGGGGATGCCTATCCTCTTGCCACGCTCGCGAAACGCTTCGGCGGTGCGGTTCTTGTAGACCTCGACGTCCTCGGGCGGACGGTAGCCCGGGCGGATCTTGATTGCTTTGCGGGTGCTGCCGTCGGATCGGACGGATTCGGGGATGTGGCGCTCTCCGCTGCTCTCGTCCGTAACGATGCCGGCGTTGGTGGAGGGTTGGGAAGGCATCTTGGAGGTGGAGGGGCAAATGAAGCAACGGGACCAGAGCTGCGGTCAAGGAAGCGACGCCGGTTGCCCAAGCACGCGCAATCCTAACTGGATAACGCAGGCGCCACACGGGCTTGCAGTCGTCTTGTCGTCGTTGCGCCGAGAGATTGTATGTTGGGGCTGCTGCGTCGTGATGGACAGACTTCGAGAAAGTTGGGTTGCAACTGGCGAGGGGCAGAAGAAGTCGCAGGGTGTTTGTTTGGAGAAGCGACCCCACCTCGGCTTCTATGCAGGCTTCCACCCTTGGGTGGCCATGCTGGAACAAGCGCAGCGGTAGGCATCTTATCCTCACTGATGCTCATGCGAGACATGCAAGTGCTGTTACAAGCAAAGCAGTGGACTACAGCCTGCCCTCCAGTTGTAATATCGTATAATGCTGTCTCGACGACCAGAGCACGCGCCGGACGTTCCATTCATTAGATGCGAAATGGCACCCCTTCTGGCGTTTGAGGGCTGGATAGATGAGAGATCCCCACATGCATTTCAAACAGTAGCAAAAGGCTGGTGCCGTTGGGAAAGCATTGGGCACAGATGGCAACGTCTTGAAAACGTCGGGACCAAGCCAAGCTTGTACGGAGTACGGGCATATGTCGGCAGTTTTCGTAATGGAAGCTGCGGCGTGTGCTGCAGACTCGTGTGTGAAGTTTGACAACGACGGGTTGCAATTGGACGGACTATACACGCTATTCAGGTCGAAATACAATGCAACAGCTCTTTGTTCGCGGTGCCATGCAGACGTTGCTTCATCTAGCGGACTCTTGATTTACTTAATTGGCGTGTCGGTGATGCTGGCTTCGCTGGTGGAGCCACAACCGAGGGCTGAATCAACCAATCAAAGACGCTCGAAAGCCTGCCTCAGCCCAGTCATCGCGAATTTCCCCCGGCTGCACCTTTTCGAGCCTCTCCAAACCTCGAACGACACCTTCAACCAGCCAGCGCTGCGGCCCGAACCACCCTGAGACCACCCTGGAAGTTCCCAATCGCAAACAACCGCCATCATGGTAAGCTCCCGCGTCACCCGAGTCCACCGCTGCCCCGGCCGATGCTAATCCCGCATCTCCCAGTCCTTCGGTAGCCAACTCTACAGGCACGTCCCTGCCGCAATCGACGACCCGACCCGACCGCGAGCCGAATGCTAATGCGCAACTCTGCAGCACCATCTTCAGGAAGAACTACGTCATGCTGGCGGCAGTCTTCGGTGCCGGCTTCGCCTTCGAGATGTACGCTTGCTTCCGCGACTCGATGGACGAGAAGAGGCTAACGTCGTCGCAGGGGCTTCAACTCCGGCATGAACAAGATCTGGGACAACTACAACCGAGGCGTACGTACATGGAGCGCCATTCCACGAGCCGCGCAAGTGCTAACTTGGATCCAGCGTCAATGGAAGGATATCCGAAGCAAGTACGCCGCCGAAGCCGAGGAGGATGACGAGTAAAGGGGCCGATGAGTTGTCGCTGCAGGCTGGTCGCAGAGAAAACGAACCCTTGTGTCTGTAAACGTGTATAAATCATAGGAGAATAGAGGCTGGCGTCTGGACGTTTTACGTGTCCATTTGCACCATCGCGCAAGCCCGATGCCACGAGAGGCGATGCGCACATGCAGTGACATGCCCAGTTCGATAGCAATTCCCAGCCCTGGGCACCGATAGTAATAGTTCAGGCTGTTGAGAGAGGGTTGCTGGTGCAGCGAGTGGCTCGAACAGGGCACGGGGTATTATGCCGGATGCGTTTGCCAGGAGGGGAGCTGACGTCGGTGCAACCGAGGGGCAAAACCTCCACCGAAACTCGGCGCCTGAACCTCCGCCTCTAGGCTACCTTGCCTCTCCACGCAAACCGCGACGGCCACCTGAACGCAATGAATGCCTGAACAACCACCGCGCCCGAGACCCGACCGAGTTTTGTCCTCGTTTGCTCTATTTTGTCAACGCTCGTAGCGCATACTTGTCTTCAGCTACTGTCCATCGCTGGCGATTATTCGAAGCTTGCCATCTCCATCTTCCGAGCCGCCCACCATCTCCCAGCTACGGACCATCGAGCTCTACACCGATGTTCGCCAACGCCGTCATGAGAATATGAGAATGGAGAATCCAGTATCCACCCAAGAGCAGCAGCTCTGCCAACTTCTGGCAGACCTGCCTGCCAGATTCTCCTACCGCTACACGGAAGAATCGTCGAGAGAACTTCTGCGGAGCTTGTTCTGGTCCCTGGCTGGCGGCAAGGATGACTACATGCAACTCCTCTTCCCCGGAGGGAAGCTATCGGACAGCCTAAAGCTCAGCGACGCACAGGGAGCTGTCGAGGGCGCCGAGTTCACAGAGGCAGCTCGTGGCAAGCGATGCGGCCACATCTTCAAGCCTGGCGAGGCCTCGTACATGTGCAGGACCTGCGGCACCGACGAGACTTGCTGCCTGTGCAGCAAATGCTTCGACTCGACCGACCACACGGGCCACATGGTTCGGATTCACATCTCGGTGGGCAACAGCGGTTGTTGCGACTGCGGAGATGACGAAGCTTGGAAGACGCCCTTGTTTTGCACGATACATTCCGACTTGCGCAGCAGTCCCGCAAAGGGCAAGGGGAAAGAAGCAGCTGGCCTGCCCGAAGACCTTGTGGCAAATCTTCAAATGACTATCGGACGCGTTTTCGACTACATATGCGACGTTATTTCATGTTCGCCAGAACAGCTGCGACAGGCAAAGACGAAGGACTCGATTCTGAAAGATGAAGAGGCTTCCCGCTTGTTGTCAAAATACTATGGCGCGGAAGCAGAGCCGTGCAGCGACTTTGCCCTGATTCTGTGGAACGATGAGAAGCATACCGTCAAGGAGGTTCAGGATCAAGTGGCGCGAGCCTGTCGCAAATCGCTTCGCGCAGCTGCTCGCGATGCCTGGGAGACGGATTCCGTTGGGCGGAGCATCCTGACCTACCTGCCGGACATTGACAAACTTCTTCACATGGCTAAGATTATGGAGGCTATACGAGTTACCGTGACCATTCGATCGGCAAGGGACACCTTTCGTGAGCAGATGTGCGGCACGCTCGTGGAATGGCTGAGCGACATTTCCGGCTGCGTGGTCGGGCATGACAACCACATTCTGAGGCGGACCGTGTGTGAAGAAGTAATGCGCCCATGGCGACAGGGAAGCCTCGCAACCCACACGCTGGGGCTGATCGACGACGAGGACGAGGACGATCAAGACATGGGCTCGGCCATCGGATTGCATGGGGTCAATGCACGCTTCATCCTGGCAATGCAGGCGGCCGCCGGCAACAGGGCTGACTTGGAAATTGTCCTCGGAGGAGGAGACATCGACGACAACGACGACGACGATGACGACGACAATGACGACGATGCCGATGCCGATGCCGACATGGACGAGGGCGATGACGAGCATCATTCAGCCTCGAGCTCCGCTGTAGGCGGCGATGAAGATGAAGACGAAGACGTTATGATGGTTGATGCCAGAGGGGACGTGACTGACCTGGGCATGAATTGGAACCAACCCGACCAGGCCTTGGAGGAGGACGAAGCAACAATGGCAGGATACCCTCCGCCTCCCCCGCCTCCTCCAGCACAGGCTCGAGCAGCAACCCGAGATCGGGACGGTACGCCCTCCGATTCGGATACGGCGGAGCCGCTGATCGCAACCACTGTCGACGCAAAGGCGAATGCAGATATTCCCAAGACGCCTGGCAAGACGGAAAAAGTTACACCTAGACCCGCTAGGTATTGGATTGAGACTCCGCCAATCTATACTCTACGCGAGAATGTGCCCCCGGCCGAGGATGTTTTCCAGCGCGTCCGTTTGGACTGGCTACTCCTCTTTGACCTGAGGATGTGGAAGAAGGTCAGAAACGACCTCCGTTCTCTGTACATCTCCACGGTGGTGCAAATACCCGAATTCAAGCGGGTTTTGGCGCTCCGATTCGCAAGCTTATACACCATCTTGGCCCAGCTGTACCTTGTTGGCGATAGAGAACCGGATCATTCCATCATCAACCTCTCTCTCCAGATGCTGACGACTCCATCAATCACGGCCGAGGTTGTCGAACGAGGAAACTTCATGAGCAGTTTGTTGGCCATTCTGTACACATTCTTGACGACGCGACAAGTCGGTCACCCTTGGGACGTGTCTCCTGACGCTGTTCTGGCTTTCGAGAGCGGGTCAGTTACGAATCGAAGAATGTACCACTTTTACCAGGACTTGAAATATCTGTTCGGTGCGCCGCACGTTCAAGAACGAGTCAGGTCTGAGCCCCGGTACCTCATGCAGTTCCTGGACCTGGTGAAGCTTCATCAGTGCATAGGCCCCAATATCCGGGCTGTAGTCGAGCACGTGGAGTACGAGGCCGACTCCTGGATCACGGCGTCGTTGGTTACGCGCCAAATCAACCTACAAGCTAGGAATCTTGCAGAGGCATTCCGAGATTGTCCACCTGACGAGATCCATTACCTCCAGCGGGCTATCCGGTTTACGGCAAAGACTGTAATACTAAATTCAATCGGAGCGGAACGCCACAGGTTCAAACAAGCCGAGATCAAGGACGAGGTCAAGTTCAAAACCTTGAGCGACTTCGAGTTCGACTCCGAGGCAGCCTCGTACGATGTTGTCAAGTTCGTTGTCGAGAAGGACTCGATCAGCTTCCACCACGCACTACACTACACCCTTTCGTGGCTCATCGAGTGCGGACGGTCGCTTCCCGCGTCTAACCTGCGGACCCTGATGAGCTTCACCCCCCAGGAGCTCAGATCAAAGCCCAAGCTGATGGGTCGCCCCCAGATCCCTAGAAAGGATTACGACGCCGAAGACTATCTAATGGCAGCGTTCGACTTCCCGCTTCGAGTCTGCGCCTGGCTGGCTCAGATCAAGGCGAACATGTGGGTTCGCAACGGAATCAGCCTCCGACACCAAGCCAGCACCTACCGAGGCGTTGGACAGAGAGACGTCTCCCACCATCGAGACATCTTCCTCCTGCAGACTGCAATGGTGGTGTGCAACCCGAGCCGGGTTTTGGCGTCTATAATCGATCGCTTTGGCATGGATGGCTGGGTCAAAGGGCTCATTGAGCTCAAGTCAGAGGCCCAAGATGATGCTCAACACCTGGACATCGTGGAAGACATGGTCCACCTACTTATCGTGCTTTTGAGCGACCGTACATCCTTGATCGCTCCCGAAGACGAACCCAACTCGCGGTTGCTTGCCATGCGTCGGGATATTATCCACGTCCTGTGCTTCAAGCCACTGTCTTTCAACGAGATCTGCAACAAGCTGCCTGAGAAATATCAGGAACAGGAAGACTTCCATCGCGTCCTGGATGAGATGGCCACATTCAAGCCGCCCGAGGGTGTTTCCGATGTTGGTACCTTTGAGCTGCGTCACGAGTTCATCGAGGAGATTGATCCATACATTGCCCACTACAACAAGAACCAGCGGGAAGAATCCGAGATGGCATACCGGAAGAAGATGGCCAAGAAGACCGGGAAGGCAGTGGAAGAGATTGTGTGCGAGCCCCGGCAGCGACCTATCCCGTCGGGCTTGTTCGAGAGCCTCGGATCCTTCACCAGCACCGGCATCTTCGCTCAGATCATCTACTACTCTCTCTTGTACCCGCTGGTTGCTCAGAAGTTTACCCCATCAGTGCCATTCACCAGGCTGGAAACCTTCCTGCAAGTGGTCTTGCACCTCACTCTAATGGCGATCCTCGAGGACAAGACGGGCGAGGCCGGTGCCGCCACGGCCGAGTCTCCAAACTCGTTTGTTCACATTGTGCTCACAAGACCGGCTCGCAGCAACTTCATGCCAGAGGCGAACAACGCGAGGACAATCGTATCGCTCCTCAACATGATGTCTACCAAAGAAGAGTTCAAGTCCGTCCACCCCAAGATTACCCTCGTGCTTAAGCGGCTGAAGCAGAAGCGGCCGCAAACATTTGAGGCAGCGTTTGCCAATTTGGGAATTGCGGTGGATCGCATCAACACGGCCTCGCCCGCCAATACTTCTGCGGAAGAGGAGCGAGAGCAGAGGAAGAAGGCAGCGCTGAGCCGCCAAGCCAAAGTCATGGCACAGTTCCAGCAACAGCAGAAGAGCTTTCTGGAAAACCAAGGCGCCATTGACTGGGGTTCGGATCTCGAAGACGAGGAGGACACGAAGCGGGCGGCGGACCGCAAGCACAACTGGAAGTACCCGACCGGGACCTGCATCATGTGCCAAGAGGAAGCCGACGACCGACGTCTCTACGGCACCTTTGCCCTCGTAACCGAAAGCCGCATACTGCGCCAGACCGACCTGCAAGACCCTGACCTCGTGCGAGAAGCATCTCAAACGCCGTGCAGCCTTGACCGATCGGCAGAAGACATTCGGCCGTTTGGCATCGCTCATGAAAATCGGAAAATGGTGGAGAAGCTGAACCCACAAGGAGAAGTGTTCCTGGCTGAGCGACAGACAATCGGAAAGGGATACAAGGGAAATCTTTCAAGACGTGGCCCAGTGGCCAGCGGATGCGGGCATATGATGCATTACCGCTGCTTCGAGGTGTACTATGAGGCCACCAACCGACGACACACTCATCAGATCGCCCGGCATCATCCCGAGGACACGAGGCGAAACGAATTCGTCTGCCCTCTCTGCAAGGCACTGGGGAATGTTTTCCTGCCCGTCATCTGGAAGGGTTTGGAGGAATCGTACCCTGGTGACCTCGAACCTCAAAGCTCCTTTACCGAATTCTTCCAGAAGCAAATGGGTTCTGCCTACTGGCTTGGAGGAAGCAAGGCTCGGGAGATTGACGGACCCGGCTTGCCAGAGATGTACACGCCGAGCATTCCTGGTAGCCTTGTCGAAAGCTTGAACGCCCCGCGCACCTCTGACGAGACAATTTGGACAAGGCTCAACCCAGACTCGCTCTCATCAGTACTGGGCACGCCGGCTAGCTCGTCCTTCTCCGCCGGTGGTACTCCAGGGAGCGGTCGCCCCCAAACTGCCAGCCCGGCCAGCAGCGATATACTCTCGGATCTCGTGGCTGCGTACGGCCGCCTCAGAGACACTCTCCAGCTCAACGGCTTGCACACTGGACACGCCATTAGTTCCAAGGACGAAAACGGCGACGAGCTGTTCGCGAGCGACACACTCGTGCAGGTGGTGGGCTTCACGATATCCTCTGTGGAGATCCAACAACGGGGAGTAGAAGCGCAGCCGGGCATGACTTTCTTAGAGAAGGTACCCGAGCAAGTGCTCATTCATTTGAGGGTCCTCTTAGAGACTGTGTCATCGTTCATATCGGTCGGCGCTCGCCACTCCGCGTCCGAAAAGTTTATCGAAACCGAGTTTCGCGAAGGCTGCGAGCGGCAGCACTGCCAGCTCTTCATGTCACGGTACTTTGGAACGGGGACGCCGGAATCGTCGCGCCCAATCGATGTGTACCCTCCCTTGTTGAGCGAGGACCCCTTCATCTTCCTCGTGGAATGCGCCTATGGCTTCGTCCCCGCCCACAAGGCAGACATCTCGCACTTGGTCAGGCTCTGCTACTTGGCGGAGCTGGTCAAGGTCACCTATCACATGGGCCGGAACATGCCAGTCGCCATGTGGTTGGGGGGCCTGAAGCATCGACAGACACAAGATGCGGCCATGAACAACTTTGCCGACTTTGCTCTAGCCATCACCGAACAGGGCCTGGCCTTTCACGTCGCCAAGCTAACCGACGACATGGAAGACGGGGACAGGGAGAACCGAGGCTTTCAGCAGCCGGGAGTGGACACCCTGGAGGGATGGTACACATTTGTGCGGAAGTATGCCTTGACTTTTCTGCGAAAGACTCTCGTCTTCCTGTACGTCAAGTACGGGGTGGACTTTAACAGCTATGCTTCGCCCAACCCGGACGTGGGCGAGCTGGACGAGCTGGACCGCCTCACGGAAATCCTTCGCGTGCCGACTTTTGACGAGATGTGTGCGTCCCTGACAGAGAACTCGTCCGCCTGCGGTTGGCCGGACACGACACGGGACCTCGTGTCGGGCTGGGTCAAGCACCAAGTGCTGTGGCCACGAGGGCCTGATGCTCTCATGTGCGGGTCAGCGCTGGTCAGCCATCCGGGCATCTTTGAGCTCGTTGGATTGCCCAAGACGTACGACACCCTGATAGAGGAAGCTACGCGGAGGAGATGCCCCACGACGGGGAAGGACCTGACTGATCCTGTGATTTGCCTGTTCTGCGGCGAGCTTCTCTGCAGCCAAAGCACCTGTTGCCAGAAACCAGACCATGGAGGTGGCGACGCCACGAGGATCGGCGGAGCGCAGCAGCACATGCGCAAGTAAGTCGGACACGATCCCGCGGCTGGGACTGCCCGGCCACATGTCAATGGAAGATGAATCCGACGCTAACCGAGTGCTGCGCAGATGCCAGAGCAACATCGGCGTCTTCCTCAACGTCCGTAAATGCTCCACGGTCTACCTCTTCCGCCAATCCGGGTCGTTTGCCACGGCACCGTACATTGACAAGTATGGCGAGACGGACCCTCAGCTGCGCCATGGCCGGCAGCTGTTCCTGAACCAGAAGAGATACGATTCCATGATACGAAACACGGTGCTGAATCACGGGGTGCCGAGCCTGATCAGCCGCAAACTGGAGGCGGAGGTCAACAATGGCGGGTGGGATACGTTGTAATTCGTGGGGCACGTTAGAGAGAGCATTGTAGGCATGTCTGGATTGGGTGCTGGAGCCCCTGCCGCGTCGTCATGGATACCTGAATAGAATAGTTGCCCGAGGGGGAGGGGACAAGACATGACGAACGCATGATGGCCAGACAGGGGCATTGCGCCTGGGGACGCAAGGTGCCGAGGTAGGTAGGCGTGTAGGAGTACTTGCCACGCACGGAGTTATAAGAATGAATAGGATGTCGAGTTTATAGAAGTTCCAAGGAGACAGTGCTGGATACACAGTGTGTGGGCGGTAATGGCACATAGATGAGGCTGAGAGGGCGAGGCCAATCACAGGCAAACAGGCAGCCTGGCGCGTGTCCAAGGCGTACGTCCCTGCGACGGCAGGATTTGGACCAGGCCAAAGCATCGTGAAGCCTCAAGGACAGCGACGCTGTCGTCTCCTCTCAGTGCATTCTGCGGTTTCAGCGCGCACGCAAACCGGCCCTCGGAGCCGCGGCGGTGAATCGACGGACCGCAGACAGCGGACATGCCTAGCAGACGATCTGGTCGCGCTGCCGCCAAAAAGGCAGCGGCCGCGCTGGGTACGCACGCCTCTTCGCTTCCCTTTTGACTGCTCCTTTGGCCTTTGCATCAACACCAGCACCCGCACCAGCACCGCGTCTCGAGCGCTCTCCTGCGCCGCCACCCATTGCAAGATACAGCATCGCTTCCTCCCCCTTTGTTTCCCTTTTCCGTCTCTCGTTCTCTGTCTTTTCTGTCCGCCCCCCGCAATGGCCAGGACGCGCATCCGGCTGAGACTAACGCGCGGTTCCAACCCTGCAGAGAGCACCCCAAAGGGCTTTGGCGACGTCGAGGACGAGCCCATGCCCGATGCCAGCGCCGTAGAGGACATTGCGTCTGAACACGAGGAGCCGCCGGCCCGCGACGACGACGACGACGACGACGACGACGATGACGGCGAGCACCAGGAACCGAAGGGTGACGAGTCGGGCGACGACGATGCCAAAGACGAGGAGTCGGCCAAGGAGCCCACGCCGCCGCCGCAGCCCGTGATCCGGAGGAAGCGCCTGGGCCGGCCGCCCAAGAACAAGCCGCCAGACTGGGACCCCATGGTGACGGTGACCGACGACACCCCTCGTCGCAGGGGCCGCGGCGGATGGAGGGGTCGAGGCGGCCGCAAGGGAGGCCCGGCTGCCCCCAAGGCGGAACAGGTCATCGACGCCGAGGGCACCGTCGCGGAGATTGTCAACGACGAGTGCGTCCTGCCCGAGGATCCAGAGGGCGAGACCAAGGTCGACAAGCAGGGCAACCTCGACGGCGGGCGAGAATACCGCTGCCGCACGTTCACGGTCCTGGGACGCGGAAACCGACTCTACATGCTGTCGACGGAGCCCGCACGGTGCGTGGGCTTCAGGGACAGCTATCTGTTCTTCACCAAGCACCGGAAGCTCTACAAGATCATTGTCGACGACGACGAGAAGAGGGATATGATTGAGCGCGAGATCATCCCGCACTCGTACAAGGGCCGTTCAATAGGAGTTGTCACGGCGCGGTCCGTCTTCCGGGAGTTTGGCGCCAGGATCATCGTCGGCGGCAAGCGCATCGTTGACGACTACGGCGTCGCCCAGGCCAGGGCAGACGGCGTCGTCGAGGGCCAGCTTGCCGACCCCGACGACCACTTCATCCCCGGAGAGCCGTACAACAAGAACCAGTACGTGGCCTGGCACGGCGCCAGTGCCGTCTATCACACGAACGTGCCGACGGCTCCTGTGCCCAGCGGCAAGCCCGAGTACAAGAAGCGCAAGGTCAACGTCAACGACCAGAACTGGATGCTGGAGCACGCCCGTGAGGCAAGGTAAGTCGGATGCCAGGCAGTGATGTTCAGAGAATGAATGTACTGACTAAGCCGGACTGCAGCATCTTCAACGCGAGCATCAACGCCATTCGAAAACTGAACAATGGGGGCGTCTATGACATCCACACCAATGTCATTCAGTACCCGGCCATGATGCAGCCCACGCTCGCACGGATCGAACAGGTAGCACCCGAGGATGAAGGCGAGGCCAAGGGTAGCGAGAGGTTCCCCCCTGTGTCGTCGAAGCTGGCGCGAAACTTTCTCGTCACGGACACGTACTATGAGAGCCCGCCTGCGGGCACCGCGCCAGCCGCCTTGGACAAGGCCGATTCAGCAGACTTCCTCGCGTCGTTTAATGGGCTGAGCGCGGTGTCGGATGACATCAAGGATCTCCTGCCACCAGAGTGCCGGAAAGCGTTTGAAAACGCGGCGCTGCAGGACGGGGAGTGGAGGTCTCGCTGGGGGCCCGAGAGCGACAGGATGTCGCGGCGCGACCCTGTCATCGACAAGGCGATTGTGCCGTACAGCATGAACTGAGGGCGGATGACGCCAACACAGCGCATCGGCAGAGGGGATCTGAATGTACACTATGGAGTTTGTCACGCGCAACTTGCCTGGACGGACGGACGAAGGGGCTCGCGGGCGTTGGGCGTGGGCTGAAGGTTGACGGAGCCCCAGCCAAGAGGTTCTCAATTTACAAGATAATGTGCTTTCGTCTCATTCTTCGCATACGTCTCCTGTGTGTCGGTGGGAGGCCGCGGTCCTTACGACTCTACTCAACGCTTGCTAGAAAACGCTGACCAGGAAGTTACAGTCTCGTCTTGACCATCTCACACCACCTCCCACTCTCCCTCGTCGACATCGGAGGACTGCCCCCCGCGGAAGGCCGCCCACAGCCGGCGCTGGAGCCGGACCGCCTCGACGAGGTCACCACCCTGACGCGGCACGGCGACCCCGTCCCCGGCTTGCGGCGTGCAGAGGTCATCGCCACGGACGTCGACATAGTCCGCCTCGGCGAGGGACGCGGCCAGGGCCTCATCGTCGGCCACGTCGGCGCAAGAGGCGGCGGGGGACGACGCCCGGCGCTCGCGCTTGCTGGCCCGGCGCCGGGCCCGGCGGACGTCCAGCGTGTACGCCGGCGCGTCGTCGTGCGTGATGGCGCCGAGGGTGAAGCCCGACCCGCGCTCGTGCTCGTCGTCGTACAGCAGGCCCAGGCGGTACAGCCGCGCCGTCTCCTCGTCGCGGGCGCAGCCGCGCGCGGCCTCGCCCAGCCGCGCCTCCAGCAGGACCTGCCTCTCGGCCTCGCGCTCCTCGTGCTCGAGCCCGCCGGCGGCCAGGTCGCGGCCCTCGCGCTCCTCGACGAGCGGCGCCAGCCAGCCGC